>JAKSZT010018658.1:20900262-20916326 GCA_026826555.1 Tolypeutes matacus | reverse complement strand
GAGCACAAGCAGCAAGGGGGGGAGAAATGAATAAATAAATAAAATCTTAAAAAAAAAAAAGGCATATATAGGGAAGCGGCTGTGGCTCAATTTGTTGGGCTCCCGTTTACCATATGGGAGGCCCCGGGTTCAATTCCCAGGGCCTCCTGGTGAAGGCAAGTCGGCCCACATAGTGTGGTGAGCTGACAGCTCGCGCAGCGCAGTGAGCTGGCGCAGCAAGATGGCCCAACAAAAGGGAGACAAACAGACACAGAAAAATGCAAAGCAAATGGACACAGCGAGCACAAGCAACAAGAGGGGTATAAATAAATAAAATAATTAAAAAAAAAAAAAGAGGCATATATGCATTGGCTGACAAATTAGAATTCAGTTACAATTAATTGAATTAAAACATTATTTGAGTAACTTGTATTACTTGCTAAGCAGTATAATGTAATTGTATAGGAGGCGTTATAAATAAGACTAGAGATATCAAATAGGTTAAAATTCACCATTTTACAAGACAAAGCAATAATGTTAAATATCTCTTTCCTGATTATTTAAAGGTTCTTTGTATAGTCTTGTGACTAAATTGAACCTGATTTACAGCCTTTACTTAGTTATATATCAAAAAACTTTTATCTGGCCTCATAGATAGAAAATCATATATATAAAACGTAAACATTTAAAGGCTTGTGAAAATACATTAGGATATGAGTAAATGTAAATATTTTTTGTCGTGACAACTATCTCTTATGTGTTAAATATATAATAGCTTGATTATTTTTAGTAATTTTTTTAGACTTTCATGAAGAACTTGGCAATTCTAGTTGATAAAATGTTGATTATATATTGTACTTTATTTGTATTAAATCTGGGTATCACAGAAAAAAAAAATGTTCCCGGGGAAGGGATCCCGGTCCTAGGATCCAGTTTTGGCCTGGGGGAAGGTAACATGCCTGGCCCAGCCTGGACCAGGTACCAGTCAGCTGTGGCCGTGTGAGAACTGGCTGCTCTCTATGTTGGGGGGGGAGTGGGTGTCTAGGAGTGGGGCGGATTCTGAACAGGCATTGCCCACTACCCCGGTGAACCCAGGATACCCTCTAGGAATCCAGAGGGGAGTCACCATGCCAAACCAGGCCCAAGTCAGGGAAGCTGAGTGGAGGGTGTAGGGGCAGCTGCCAGCGGACTCCGAGAGCAGGGCCTTTCACCACCTCCGAGAAGGTGGGCACTGTTCTGTCTGCCCCTGCCCCAAGGAGCAGAGGCTCACACCCAGCCTCATTTTTTATATATAGTTGTTGTTTTTTTTAGGTGATACCGGGGATTGAGCCCAGGACCTTATACATGGGAAACAGGCACTCAACTACTGAGCTACATCGGCTCCCCCGGCCTGATTTTTGCTTCCAGGCATTTAGAAGAGAGAGAGAAAAGGTGTGGGGGGGTGGATTTGCATCATGGCCTGAGCAGGAAGGAAACTCCTCACCCACACATCCAGAAGGAGGACGAAGGAGCACCCTTCCTGAGGCTGGACTGCAGCCCTCCCTGCTCCTCACCCTACTACGTCCCCCTTGGTGCTGAAGGGGCTGCTTGGTTGCAAGGCAGAAAGAGCAAAAGCCAAAACCCAGCAGCTGGGAGGAGTCACTTAGAGGGACTGAAGCCCTGTGTGAGCAGAGGGCAGAGGCGACAGGGGAAGCTGAGGAGACAGAGCATGAAGGCTTGGGGCCTTACCCCAGGGCAGAGGGAGCAGGTGATGAGACTTTCAGAAAAGTTTGGATTGGAGAGTGGAGGATGGAGAGGCGGATTAGGAGGCTGTTGGGATAATCGTGGAAGCTAAGGGTGGCGCTGAGCAAAGGAGGGGGACAGGCAGAGACGCCAAGGGGAGACTCCAGCAGGCGGCAAGGGCTGTTCAGGACAGACCCCAGCCTAGTAAGTTTGGGGCTGAGCTGCCAATGCTCATCTCTATCAGGAGCCCAGGAGGAGGAGCAGAGATGGGATACAACTCAGGGACCCTCAATAGATGTTCTCAGATATCTCAAGGTGACAGGTTGAACAGACCGCTCTACAGCTCAAGGGGAGCACTCAGCCTGGTGAGGGGAGCCACGGGCAGGGAGGGGTGTCTTCCTCCAGGTGGCGCCAAGCTGGGTCAGTCAGCCACAGGAGGAGTGGCTGCCTCGGAGGCAGTGGGTCCCGCTATTGTGCCCTGGAGGTGCTAGCTGGGTGGATCCAAGCACCAGGCAAGAAGGGGCTCAAACGTCTTTGCTTTCATGGAGGCCTGAAGAACACACGAGACTTGGCTGCCAGGACCCTCAGTCCAAGGCTTAACCATGAAGCTGTGTGACCTTGGACAAGTCAATGAACCTCTCTGAAAAGTAGCTGTGGAGCAGGAATGAAAGCATCTCCTTCATTGGGCTGCCATGAGGATCAACTGAGGTGCTGCCAGTGAGCCATTCTGTAACTATGAAAGACCACACCCAGGATGGCACCCAGGCTGATGGAGGAGGAAATGGGTCTGGGAAGAGAGTGAGCAGCAAGTTCCAGGCCTGCATGGAGCCTCCTCTGTTGCCCCTATGCCCCCTTCTCTAACCACGCTTGCCAGGCAAACCCCAATGGTGCAAGAGGCAGGTTTGAGGGCATTGCAGGTATTCACGGGCAGTACTGGTACCCTTCTCTCCCTCCTCCTTAAGAGACAAGGACCTCAGGATGGTAGACAGGACAGCCTAGGCCTCAGCTGGCCCCGACGCTGGGGATCCTAGCCCCTCTCCCTGCCTGGGAATAGTTTCAGACTCACCTCTGACCACAAGTGGCCAGCAGAGGGCGCTCCATCACCCCTTTTGGTCATTTCAACCCTGTTATTTCTCCTTCCAACCCTTCCTTCCAGAGGAACTAGGAACTAGATATGCAGGGAGGAGAGAGAATAATAACCTACCATCCATTGAGCACCTACTGTGTCCCAGACATCGTGCTAGACCCATTATACTATTTTATCACTCACGACCCTTTAAGGTAAATGCTATTCCCATCTTATAGGTGAGGAAATAGAGGCCTGAAAAGGTCTTTGGAAGTATTTTCAATCAAATGTACACAGCTCTCGAAGAAAACCCATCTTCACTCCCCCAGCAAGCTGGAGGCTTAAATTAAAAGGCTTCAGGGAAGTGAATGTGCCTCAACCAGTTTGGAGCCTGCCTACCACATGGGAGTTCCCGGGTTCAGGTCCCAGTGCCTCCTAAAGAAGACAAGCAGCCGCCACACCCACCGCAACAAGCTAGATGCCGCACCTGCTGCAAGGAGTAGGCAACGAGCAGACACCTAAATGAGCAGAGGCCACAAGCCAGCAGATGCCACAGCCCGCAGGGAATGGATGTGGCTCAGGCTGTTGGGAACTCACCTCCCATGTGGGAGGTCCTGGGTTCAGTTCCTGGTGCCTGGTGAGAGCAATGAGCAGACAGACGAGAGAATCATCTGGGGGAGGGGGAATAAATAAAAAATAAAGTAAATAAATCTAAAAAGAAGGCTTCAAGTATCCATCAACAGATGAATGGATAAACAAAACATAGTATGTCCATGTGATAGAATATTATCAACTGTAAAAAGAAGTGAGGTGCTGGTATCTGCCACAACATGGATGAACCTTGAAGACATCATGTTGAGTGAAGTAAGCCAGACACAAAAGAACAAATATTGAATGATTTCTCTTAAATGAAATGCTTAGAATAAGCAAATTCATAGAGACCAAAAGCAGAATAGTAGTAACTAGGAGTAGGGGTAGGGAAATGGGGAGTTATTGCTAAATGAGTATGAGTTTTGGTTTGGAATGATGAAAATAGTCTGGAAATAGTCATGAAAGTCACACAGTATTGTCCATGTACTTAATATCAAAGAATTGTCCACTTAAAATGGTAAAAATTGGGGAGATGATGTGGCTCACGTCATTGAGCGCCAGCTTCCCACATACAAGGTCCAGGGTTCAATCCTTGGCCCTGGCACCTCAAAAAAAAAAAAAAAAGGTTAAAATTATTTTTATGTTGTACATTTTACTACAATTGAAAATTAATTCATTAATTATTTTAAAAATAAAAAGACTTCACAAAAACAATGGTAAGGGAAACCATGCCAACAGAAGACATCTGGCAGAGGCAGTAAACTGCAGGCAGGGGGTGGCCCTGCAGGCCAGAGCCCTTTGGGGATCCTGGCTCCTGGACTCTGGCCTGGTGTCCTCGGTTGTTCTCAGGCATGAGTTTCGCACCTGGCCCGCCCAGCTCTGCCCTCTCTGGGCCCCAGCTTTCTGATCTGGTGCCTGAGTCAGGCCCGGGCTTGGCGCTGCCATGGGGAGCCGCCACCTTGTCTCTCTGCCCTGGCTGAGGCCTCCCACCTCTTGCTTTATTTATTTATTTTTTTTTTTTTTAATTTTTTAATTTTTTATTTTACTGGGAGGTCCCGGGGATCGAACCCAGGTCCCTCCATATGGGAGACGGACGCCCAACCAGTTGAGCCATATCTGCCCCCCCCACCTCTTGCTTTAGGTTGGGGGGTGGGGTGGGGGCTTCACTCTCTGGGTCTCCAAGGACCTTTTGCTGTCAGCTGACCCTGGCCTGAGCCTGACCCCTACAGAGGGAGGAGAGGAGAAAGGGTCCGCGTCCAGCCCCCAAGCTCAGCTGGTTCCATTTAACAGCCTCACCCTCCTCCTCAGCCTCTCAGGTGGGCTGCCCTGCACCACCCATCAGATGGGGTGGTCAGCCCAGGAGAGGCCCCCTTGCCATCAGCATCGCCCACCTGACCCCCTGATTTCTTGCGCCACCCCCCAGCAGCTGTGCTGAACCGGGCACTCGGGCTGGGAGAATGGGTGAGGAGAGAGCACAGGCCCTGCCCTCCCTCAGGGAGGCTGTGCCGATAACCAGTCCCTGGACGTCTCGGTAGGGCTCACTGAAACCGTTTGAATTTTTTCCCCCACATCTAGCCTTCAAGGTCCCCTTCCCTTCCGTTAATACCACCTCGGCCAGGTCCTGTGGCTTTCTGGTAACTTTCAGGTACAAAAAGGCCCAATTTAAACCCCACCTCAGATCTGATTAAATGCTGCCCTCCTCCTTCCCCAGCTCCTAGTCCACGCCCAGGGGCCCTCGGCTGGGAGCTGTGGGAAGCAGGGAGAGGGAAAGACAAGGGGCTCCACGTTTCACTGGCTCCTGATGTCATCACCTCCCTGGGGGGGGGGTCAAGGCCTCCTGTGTCACCGGGCTCCAGAGGTGGCATCCCCTGGGCTGTATGGTGAGCTGGGTCTTCTGTCTGCTCAGTGCCTGGCATGGGGCACCTGCTCTGGCTCAACCCCTTCCACCACCCCTGAGCTCCCACCCCGGGGTCCTCTCCACCACTTCCGCTGGTCCCCCTGGTCCAGCCACCAACCCTCCCGGGGGGAACAAGCAAGATGGCTGTCACCACCCCAGCGTCTGCTCAGCTTCAGGAGACTCACTCATCCTTGCCCTCTAAACTGTGGCCGTGTAAGCCGCCCTTGCTGTGCCCGCCACCCACCCCACCCACCATCTGTCCACTTCTCTTCTCCCTGCTCTGGGGGACAGATTGACCTGGCCACTGGTAAGCAGATGTCCAGCAAGGGAAGGAGGTGCTGGGCTCTGCTGCCTACAGGCACCCCAATTTCCTTCCTAGACTCCTGCTCATACAAACCCAGGAGGGAGTTGGCGACAGGTGGGAGTTGGGGTGGTTGTGGTAGAAGTAATAACAATAACAATAATAATAATGACAGACACACATACTGCTTCCTAGGTCCCAGGCACTGCTCAGTAAGGTGCCATATCCTTTGATAATTGCAGGGCAGTTGGGAGCAGCAGAACTGGTTCCGTGGCTTTTCTACAGGCCCTGGAGGGGAGTCTGCTGTGCGGTGTCAGCTCTCCCTAGAATGTGAGTCCCAGTGTTTCTTTGTCCCAACTTTGATTCCTGAGTGACAAGAAAAGTCTCATTCAGCTGTTTCTCAATCTGAGATTGTCGACATCTGTCATTTAATATTCTGCTTTCTACCCCTGTCATAATAATTCAGTGAATGTCAACTTTGTACACTGTATCTAATCCTTACAACAATCCTGCAGAAGACCAATTTTTAACCACATTTTACAAAAGAGGACACTGAGATTCAGAGAAGCTTAATGATTTTTCCAAGACTACACAGCTTGCCAAGTATCAGAACCACAGAAAAAGGATAAGGGATGCCTGGCTCAAAACCTGAGATCACTCAAACAAAAACATTTCTTGCTGGTTCAGTGCTGGGCACTGGGAATACCATGTTGACTGACAAAAACCAATTAGTGGGGAATGGATGTGGGTCAAGCAGTTGAGTGTCTGCTTCCCAAATGGGAGGTCCTGGGTTCGGTTCCTGGTGCCTCCTAAAAACAAAACAAAACAAAAAACAACAAACAGTAAAAGAAAACAACTCAGGGCAGCCGATGTGGCTCAGTGGTTGAGCACCGGTTTCCCACATACGAGGTCCTGGTTTCAATCCCGGGTCCTGGTACCTCACAAAAAAAAAAAAAAAAAAATTATTTGCTTGACCAAAGACATGAACACAAGACTTTTAAAATAATACATACATATTTTATTTTTAAAAGAAAAAATGATATAAACATTTTAAAAATATGCAGAAAGGCAAAAAAATAATAATAATAATGATCATCCATCTCACCACGTAAGAGACAAGATTGCAAAAGACAAATCCTTAGCAGCAGAGAGAGACTGTACTGGCTCACTCAATCAAACCACTGGGAATACAGGGAGTAGCACAGACCCCACCCTCTCACTCGCCTGCCTTCCTCTCCCAGCATGTTGACTTCATTCTCAACAGACTTTGTCTCCGTGCTTGGAAGACATGGCTACCAGGCATACTGAGCTCACATTTTTTTTTATGTTGCCCCCAAAGAAGCACCTCTTCCCATTCTAACTCAGAAAAATCCCAGGGAAGGACTCTGATTGGCCATCTTAGGTCATATGTTCCACCCCTATAGGCTGAGAGGCAGAGTTCTATTGTTACCAGTCACGTGACTGGGCTGGGAGAGGAACAAGAAGTTCTTTAAAAGAAGGGGCTGCTATTGTTGCAGACAAAAGAATAGATGGCCATTTTGTACCACCAGGGGAAAATCAATCTTAATATTTTGTTTTTAGTGTATCACTCTTAATATTTGGTTTTTGGTGTAAGCAATAGAGCCCATGAAGAATAGTTTAAGGAGAAAAGGAAATTTTAAGAAGATATAAAGGGTCTTCTGTTTCTGGTATGATGGCATCATAGCTGAGAACAGCTAAAGCCTGGAAAGCATTTTTTTTTTTTTTTAAAGATTTTTATTTATTTATTCATTTATCCCCCCCTTGCTGCTTGTGCTCGCTGGGTCAGCTAACCACGCCGTGAGGGCGGGCTTGCCTTCACCAGGAGGCCCCGGGAACCGAACCCGGGGCCTCCCATATGGTAAACGGGAGCCCTCTTGATTGAGCCACAGCCGCTTCCCGGAAAGCATACTTTTTGAGATGGCTGATCTGACAAAAGATAGGGGAGGTCTCCATAGATACTCCCCTCTTGGGCAAGGTTGCTGGGGCCTAGACTTGGCCAGAGACCAGCAGGTAGTCAGGTAAGTTTTCTTCTGTTCCTGGGAAACTGAGCCATAAGCCAGCCCAGAATGGGGAAATGGAGTCTCGGACTCTGACATTCAAGGAGAAATGAAGTAACCCCAGATAGGTGGGGCTTCCAGTACTAGCAGAAACAGAAAAGCAAATGTTGTTGCAGGACTGCTTCCCCAATCCCCAAATGAAGATTCTAAATGATGAACTCATAAGCAAACATCACCAGTACATGAGGAGACAAGTTACTGTGCCTGCAAGTCAGCAGAAACAATGAATAGCAGATGTGAATCCCTAAGGACTGAAGACTTAGGATTTTTAAATACAAAATACAGAACAGATATGTATGCCATATTTAAAGAAATAAGATGCAGTCAGAAGAAACAACTCAACAAAAGACAATTAGGAAGAAAAAGGCAGTAATGAACAGATGGGTTTTTTAGATGAGACCTCAAAAAAACTAAAATATATAATGGTTAATTTTAAAAACCATATTGAAGTAAGAATGTAGTTAACACCACTGAATCGTATACTTGAAAGTGGTTAATATGGGAAATTTTATGTTGTACATATGTTGCCACAATAATAATTTTTAAAACTAAAAGAAATAAAAACCAATATTGAAGGCTTGTTAGACACAGCTGAAGAGAGAATTAGTGAGTTGAAAATATAGCTAAAGAAGTTACCTAGAAAACAGCATAGAGAGGCAAGGAAATGATGAGTTTGAAAGGAATTTTAAGAAATGTGGAAAATATAAGAAGAAAATCTAACATATACTTGATCAGCATCTCAGAAGAAGAGAGATAAAAGAGATAAAATATTTAAAGAGATAATGGCACAGGGAAGCAGATGTGGCTTAACCAGTTGGGCACCCGCCTACCACATGGGAGGTCCCAGGTTCAGGTCCCAGTGCCTCCTAAAGAAGACGAGCAAGATAGCTAGCTGATGCATTGTACTGGCACAGCGAGCTGACTCAAGGAGATGACACAATGAGATAATGCAACAAAGAGACACAATGAAGAAACACAATGAGAGCCAAAACAAGCAGGCTCAGAGGTGGCTCAAGCCATTGGTCAGAGGTGGCTCAAGCCATTGGGAGGTGCCAGGTTCAATTCCCAGTGCCCCCTAAAAAGAAGACGAGCACACAACGAACAGACACAGAGAGCAGACAGTGAGAGCAAACAATGGGTGTGGGGGGAATAAATAAATAAAACTAAATCTTTAAAAAAGAGAGAGAAATAATGGCATGAATTCTCCAGAAGTGATGAACAACATAAACCCGCAGATCCAGAAAGCACATATCCTAAGAACTAAATAAAGAGAAGCCATGCAGGAATGTAAACCCTTTAAGAATGTAAACTGTCATCTATCTATTGATTCAAAAACCAAATAAAAGCCATGCTCTATGGTGTGGCTGGGCTCTTCTCTCCATTCCGGACAGAGAGTCCCCTGATCCCAAAAAATAATAATAATTAATAAATAAATAAATAAAGAGAAGCTCATGCCTAAATACCTTGTAGTAAAGACTCAATACCAAAGATAAAGAAATCTTAAAAGTAGCTGGAGTATTATGTGCCCAGTTAAATTACCTTTCAAGCACCATAATGAAATAAAATAATTTACATATCAGCAAAAACAGAGAGCTTAAAAATCTGACAATACCAAGTGTTGATGAGGATGTGGTGGGAATGTAGATGAGTGCATAAATGTAAATTAGTGAATATTGGGGCATTATCTATTGAAACTGAAAATATACCCAACCTATAACTGAACAACCCCACTCTTGGGCATATACCCTGTACTGAAGAAGTGTGCACACGTGTGAACACACACAAGACACACTGAAACTGCCCATAGCAGCTTGTGATAGCCTCACTAGAAACAATCCATACACCATCAGCAGGGGACTAGATAAATAAATTACAGTATATTAATATGACAAAATGCAATATGGCAATAAAAATGGGTGACTTGCAACTATATGAAACAACCTAGATGAATCTTAAGAGCATAATGCTTAGTGAAAGGACCGGACACAAGAGAATACATACAGTATGATTTCACTGATATAAAGATAAAAAATAAGTAAAACTAATCTCTATTTTATTTATTGCATATATAGGTAGAACTATAAATAAAAGCAAGGATGTGACTAACATAAAGGTCAGGATAGTCACAGAGGCAGGATCAAAAAGGGACATAGGGGACTTAGCATTCATTTTATGAATATTCTGTCTTACACAGTTTTCTATATATGTGTTATATTTTATAACTTTTTTGAAAGTTCAAAACAAAACAAAGCTGAGAGTGCTTACCACTATAAGACTAAAGGAAATGATAAAGGGTATACTTCAGGAAGAAGGAAAATGATTCCAGAAAGAGATGCATGAAGGAATAGTTAGCAAATCAAATGGTGACTATGTGGAGAAATCCAGACAAATTCATTCAATATAAAATAACAATCATAAAGTATAATTTGAGAGTATAAATAAAAAAGAACAGATCTAAATACAGAACAAAAATAACAAATCAGCAGGAAGGAGCATCAAATTTTCTGAGATCTTTTTCTGCATTTTTCAGGAAGGGGTTAATATATTGTTTAACTGTACATTTTGTTAAGGTACATATACATGGTTAATTTCCAGAGTAACCCCCAAAAGACAATAGACTACGAAAAAATGGAATGAGGAAAAAAGATCCCCCCCCCCAAAAAAAAAAAACTCAGTGCAAAAAATCAGAAACTTGAATGAAAGTACATTACTACTGACCCCACAGAAATAAAAAGGATCATAAATCATAAGAGGGTACTATGAGCAACTGCATGCCAACAAATTAGACAACTTAGATGAAATCGACAAGTTCCTAAAAAACAAAACAAACAAACAAAAAAAAAAGAACCTCCACTGACTCTAGAAGAAATAGAACATCTCAACAGACCAATAACAGAGATTGAATCAGTAATCACAAACCTCCCTACAAAGAAAAGCCCAGGACCTGATGCCTTCACAGGTGAAATATACCAAGCATTCCAAGAAGAATTAACACCAATCCTTCTCAAACTCTTCCGAAAAATTGAAGAGAAGGAAACACTACATAATTCATTCTATGAGGCCAACAACACCCTAATACCAAAACCAGATAAAGATTCCACACACGAAAAAATTTACAGACCAATATCCTTTATGAATATAGATGTAAAATCTCCAAGAAAATGCCAGCAAACCGAATCCAACAACACATTAAAAGAACTATACACCATGATAAGTGCGATTTATCCCAGATATGAAAGGGTGTTTCAACATAAGAAATCAATTAATGTAATACACCACATTAACAGAACAAAGGAAAAAACCCTACACGATCATCTCAATTGATGCAGAAATGGCATTTGAAAAAAAAAAAAAAATCCAGCATTACTTTTTTTAATAATATATTTTTTTATTAGAGAAGTTGTGAACTTACAAGACAATCATGTATAATATGCAGAATTCCCATACATCACCCCTCCACCAACACCTTGCATTGTTGTGGGACATTTGTTACAGATTATGAAAGAAAATCATTGAAATATTACTACTAACTCTGGTCTATAGCTTACATTTGGTCATCCATGTTACCATATGTGTCCCAATTTCATTTCTTCTTACAGCTGCATAGTATTCCATCGAATGTATATACCACATTTTGCTTGTCCATTCATCGGTTGATGGACACTTCGGTTGTTTCCATCTTTTGGCAATTGTGAATAATGCTGCTATGAGCATTGGTGTGCAAATGTCTGTTCACGTCCCTGTTTTCAGTTCTTCTGGATATATTCCTAGTAAAGGATTGCCAGATCATACAGTAGTTCTATATTTAGCTGAGAAATTGCCAAACTGTCTTCCACACAGGCTGCACCATTTTACATACCCACCAACAGTGAAGGAGTGCTCCTGTTTCTCAACATCCTCTCCAGCACATGTTTTCTGTTCTTTTAATACTGGCCTTTCCATGAAGTGTGAGATGATAGCTCATTGTAGTTTTGATTTGCATTTCCCTAATATCCAGCACTCTTTTTTTTTTTTTTATAAAAACACTTAGAAAACTAGGAATAGAAGGAACTTCCTCAACATGAAACAGAATGTATATGAAAAACCTACAGCTAATATCTTACTCAATGGTGAAAGATGGAAAGCTTTCCCTCTAAGATCAGAAACAAGATAAGAATGCCCACTGATACCACTGCTATTCAAACATTGTAGGGAAGCGGCTGTGGCTGGGAAGCGGCTGTGGCTCAATCAGTAGGGCTCCTGTTTACCATATGGGAGGCCCCGGGTTCGGTTCCCGGGGCCTCCTGGTGAGGGCAGGCCCACCCGCACGGTGTGGTTGGCTGACCCAGCGAGCACAAGCAGCAAGGGGGGGATAAATAAATAAATAAATAAAATCTTTAAAAAAAAAAAAAAAAATTGTAGTGGAAATTCTAGCCAGAGCAATTAGGCAAGAAAAAGAAATAAAAAGTACCTAAATTGGAAAGGAAGAAGTAAAACTTCCCCTATTTGCAGATGATGTGATCCTCCTGAAAAATCTACAAAGCTACTAGAGCTAATAAACGAATTCAGCAAAGTGGCAGGATACAAGATCAACACACAAAAAATTGGTAGTGTTTCTATATACACTAGTAATGAACAATCTGAAAAGGAAATAATGGAAAAAATCAAGTTACAATAGCAACTAAAATAATCAAATATCTAGGAATTTTAACCAAGGAAGTAAAAGACTTATGCACAGAAAATTACAAACTATTGCTAAAAGTCAAAAGAAGACCTAAATAAATAGAAGGACATTCCATGCTCATGGACTGAAAAGAAAAAATATTGTCAAGATGTCAATTCTACCCTAGCAATTTACAGATTCAATGCAATCCCAATCATAATTCCAACAGCCTTCTTTGAAGAAATGAAAAAGTCAATCATCAAATGTATTTAGGAGGCTAAGGGGCCCCAAATAGCCAAAAACATCTTTTAAAAAAGATAGTCAGAGAACTCACACTTCCCAATTTTAAAACTTGTTATAAAGCTACAGCCATCAAAACACCCATTGTAGTGGCTCAAGGACAGATATGTAAACCAATGGAATGGAATTGAGAGTTCAGAAATAGACCTTCACATCTATGGTCAATTGATTTTATTTACTTATTTTTTTTTACTAGGTAAGCATGTAATTTATTTCTCCTGAATCCTGCTTAAGAGGGGCCCTCACCCACCAAAAACTTTCACTTAATGGGCTTTGGAACAGCCCTGTTCAGAGGAAAAATTTAGGTACTCCTCACCCCAACACCTCTCTGTGAAGTAGGTGCTGTGATTCTCAGTCCAAATTTAAAGAACCGAGTCTAGGAGCTGTTAAATGCTGCACCCATTCATCCTAGTAGTTCAACAACGTGCTCAGTCTTGCACTTGATGCACATTTCCCTCAAGCCTAGCTGTAGAATGTAGATCAGGTGATTTTGTGATAATTTAAGTGCCTACTTTGGTGCCCAGCCACATATAAGCAGTGGCCTGATGGCAGTTTTCCTAAATAGGTCGCGGAAGCACCTTTGCCAGATGAGTTAAGCACATTACACAGCTCACGACCTAAGCCAGTTTGCCAAGTAGACCACAACCTTTACGCTGCTCAAAGCCGAAGCCCGAGTTTCTTCACCTACCCTACAGACATCCCAAGCCATATTAAACCTGCTTATCTGTTACTTCTCTCCCGGGAGAGATGACAGCCCGGGACTCACGGTGATGGCACAGCAGCATGCCTCATGCAAGTCGAGGAGGACAGACATAAGGGTCACACCTACAAGAGCCTGTCGTCTCCCCAGACCCTCCAGCCCTGAGGGGTTTTTAAGCGCTGAGGCCTAGGTCGTCGCACACCCTCTGCGCAGCTTCTCCCATTAGCAGCCCGGGCTGCCTTGTCGCTCGCGGTTAAAGGCGCGGCCGGTAGGGTCGGGTGGCCAGAGTTATGCGCAAGCACGTGCTCTGGCGCTGCAGCTTAACCCCTGGCGCCACGCGCAGGCGCGACGGGGGCTCAAAGGCAGCGCGTTCAATTGATTTTTGACAAGATTGCCAAGTCCAATCAATTGGGAAGGAAGAGTGCTTTCAGTAAATGGTGCTGGAAGAATTGGATATCCATATGCAAAAGAATGAAAGAGGACCCATATCTCACACTATATACAAAGTTTAACTCAAAATGGATCAAAAACCTAAATATAAGAACTAGGACTGGGGGCGGAAGTGGCTCAAATGGTTGGGCATCCGTCTGCCATATGGAGGGACCTGGGTTCGATCCCCGGGACCTCCCGGTAAAAAAAAAAAAAAAAAGAACTAGGACTATAAAACTCCTAGAAGAAAACGTAGGGAAGCATCTTCAGGGCCCTGTGTTAGGCAACGATTTTAGACATTATACTGAAAGCATGAGCAACAGAAAAAAAAAAAAAATAGATAAGTAGAACCTCATCAAAATTAAAAACTTTGTGCATCAAAGGACTGATGAAATCAAAAAAGACAACCTACAGAATGGAGAAAATATTTGGAAACCATATATCTGGTCAGAGTTTAATATCCAGAATTTATTTTTTAAATCCTGCAATTCAACAACAAAAACAACCCAATCAATAAATGAGCAAAAGACTTGAATAGTCATTTTTCCAGAGAAGGAATATGAATAGCCAAAAGCACATGAAAAGATACTCAACATCATTAGCCATTAGAGAAATGCACATCAAAACCACAGTGAGGGAAGCGGATGTGGCTCAAGCGATTGGGCTCCCGTCTACTACATAGGAGGTCCAGGATTCGATTCCCAGGACCTCATGGTGAAACACAAGCTGGCCCACGCAGGAGTGCTGGTCCACACAGAGAGCTGGTATAGCAAGATGACACAACAAAAAGAGATACAGAGGAGAGACTATAAGAGACGCAGCAGACCAGGGAGCTGAGTGGTGCAAGAGATCGAGGGCCTCTCTCTACTCTGCAAGGTCCCAGGATCAGTTCCCGGTGCCACCTAAAGAGAAGACAAGCAGACACAGAAAAACATACAGAAAGCAGACAGGGAGCGCAAAACAAGGGGGGGGTGTGAGGAAATAAATAAATAGATAGATAGATAGATAGATAAATAAATCTTAAAAAAAAAAAAAACAGTGAAAAGTAAAAATAAAAAAACGAAGGAAAAAAAAAAAACAATAAAAAAATAAGGAAAAAAAACCACAGTGAGGGTCGGATATGGCTCAACTGGTTGGGCATCCGTCTCCCATATGGAGGGACCCGGGTTCAATCCCCGGGACCTCCCGGTAACAAAAAACAAAAACAAAAACAAAAAAAAAAAAAACCACAGTGAGAGGGGAGCAGGTGTAACTCAGGGGTTGAGTGCCTGCTTCCCATGTATGTGGCCTGGAGCTCAATACCTGTGTACCTCCTGAAAAAAAAAAAAAGCACACACACAATGAGAAAGCACTTCATATGCACTTGAGATAGCACAACTATTAAAAAAAAGAAAAGAAAAATAACAAGTATTAGAATTTGTAGAAAGAGGAACACTCATTCATTATTGATGATACTGTAAAATGGTGTAGCCACTATGGAAAATAGTTTGGCAGTTACTCAGAAAATTAAGTATAGCATTATCATATGACCCAGCAATCCCACTTCTATATGAACAGATATTTGCCTATTGATGTTCATGGTGGCATTACTCACAACTGCCAAAAGACAGAAGCAACCCAAGTGTCCATCAAAAGACAAAGGGAGGGAAGCAGATGTGGCTCAAGTAGTTGGGCTCCTGTCTACCATATGGGATGCCTGGGTTCAGTTCCTGGGGCCTCCTGGTGAAGGCAAGCTGGCCCGCATCCGTGGAGAGCTGACGCAACAAGATGAGCCAACAAAGGGAGACAAGCAGACACAGAGGAAACGTGCAGCAAATGGACACAGAAAGCAGACAGCAAGCACAAGCAGCGGGGGAGGGGGAGAATAAATAAATAAATCTTTAAAAAAAAGACAAAGGGATAAGCAAAATGTGGCATAGACATACAACGGAATATTACGCAGCTGTGGAAAGGAATGAAGTTCTGATGCATGCGACAACAAGAATGAACCTGGAAGACATCATGTTGAGTGAAAAAAGACAAATAGTGTATGATCTCACTGATACGAAATAATTAGAATAAGTAAATTCATAGAGTCAAAAACTAGAATACAGGCTACCGGGGGCTGAAGAGGGGCTAGGTAATGCAGAGTTAAAGTTTAATTGGTACAGAATTTCTGTTGGTGGTGATGGAAAAGTTTTGGTGGAGAATGGCGATGGTAGCACAACATTGTGAATGTAATTAACAGCACTGAATTGTATCTCTGAATGGTTAAAGGGGGAAATTTTTAATTGTATGTATGTTACTAAAATAATTTTTTTAAAATCTTCTGTAACCATTGGCCAATTTGATTTATTTTTTTTTTTTTTTTTTTTTTTTT
>JAKSZT010018658.1:20877923-20900162 GCA_026826555.1 Tolypeutes matacus | reverse complement strand
GTACATTTTTTTTTAAAGATTTTATTTATTTATTCATTTATCCCCCCCTTGCTCTTGTGCTCGCTGGGTCAGCTAACCACGCCGTGCGGGTGGGCTTGCCTTCACCAGGAGGCCCCGGGAACCGAACCCGGGGCCTCCCATATGGCAAACGGGAGCCCTACTGATTGAGCCACAGCCGCTTCCCTGGCCAATTTGATTTAATTATGAATTCCAAAAATATAAGTGGATCATGCTTGTAAACTGATCTGTTAATCTGGGCATGATTAGGTTATGATTAGGGCGTTGAACCCCACCCCTTGGTGGGTGGGGAACTGAATGTAAAAGGCAAGGCAAGAACAGAGTTGAAGCAGTTTTTGAGAAGCAGTTTTGATGTTGGAAAGAAGGCCCCAGAAGAGAAGCGAGCCGTTTGCCTGATCGTCTGCAGCTGACCTTGTGGAGAAAACAGGAGCTAAGCCCGGAGAGAAACGCAGCCCCGGGAAGAGAGGAACCCAAGAAGCCTGAACCCTGGCAAACGTCGGCAGCTGTCTTGCTCTAACGTGGCAATGGACTGTGGTGAGAGAAGAAACTTAACACTTTATGGCCTGGTATCTGTGGACTTCTACCCCAAATAAATACCCTTTATAAAGACCAACCCATTTTTGGTATTTCACATTAGCACCCCTTTGGCTGACTAATACATCTTCCAACCCAGAAAAAAAAAGGACATTATTGGGACAACGAAAAAAATTGGAATATGGGCTGTATGCTTTATATCAATGTTAAATTTCTTCAACTTAATAGCTGTACTTAAGGTGGTTACATAGTGAGTGTCTTTGTTCTCAGGAAATGTACCTGAAAGTGTTAAGTGTTCAAAGAGCATGATGTATACAAGCTACTCTCAAATGTTTAGAAAATAGATAGCCAGTTGATAGATTGATAGATACAATAAATGTCACAAAATGCTGAAAGTTGGTAATTTTGGCTATCTAGGTGAGATGGTAAGTTGGAGTTCTATGTAATGTTTTTGTATACTTTTTTTTTTTTAAGATTTATTTATTTCTCCCCCCTCCCTTGTCATTTGCACTCACTGTCCTGCTTGTCTTCTTTTTTCTTTTTTTTTTTTTTAGGAGGCACAGAGAACCAAACCTGGGGCCTCCAATGTGGGAAGGAGGCACCTAATCACTCACTTGAGCCACCTCCACTCACTGTTTGTTGTGTCTCTCATTGTGTTTCCTCGCTGAATCTCTTGGTTGCATCATCTCACTATGTCATCTTTTTTTTTTTTTTTTTTTTTTTTTAGAACTGCTTCTCAAAAACTCACACTATGTCATCTTATTGCATCAGCTCACCATGCCAACCTGTCACATCAGCTCGCTGTCTTGCTCATCTTGTTTAGGAGGCACTGGAACCAAACCCAGGACCTCCCATGTGGTAGGTGGGAGCCCAGCTGCTTGAGCCACGTCCACTTCCCATATTTTTGTTTTGTATACTTTTGCAATTTTCCTGTAAGTTTGAAGTTATTTCAAAATAAAAAGTGATGCAAATATTCTCGCTGTCCTGAGAGATATAGCAGGGGGACGGATGTGGCTCAAATGGTTGGGCATCCATCTCCCATGTGGTGAGACCTGGTTGTTGCGAATATTCTCGCTGTCCTGATTTTGTGATGATCAGGGTAGGCTAAACGTTCGCTATATTAGAAACCATGCATGTGTCCCCAGACCTAGTTTTTCTCCCTAGGTCTGGTTTTTAGAATGCTGGTCATAAATTAAGCCTGATTTATTATATGACCATCCTGTATGGGAAATGACTATAACTCTAGGTATCCTTGGTCAACCTTAAGAGATAGAGCAGGGGGGCAGATGTGGCTCAAATGGTTAGGTGTCTGTCTCCCATATGGAGGTGCCTGGGTTCAATCCCTGGGACCTCCCAGTAAAAATTTTAAAAAAAGAAAAATATAGAAGGCATGCAGGCCACCAGGCCCCATGTGTGGGTGAGCCGCCAGGCCCCACCAAGCCACGCAGCAAGAGCCAAGACGAGACGCACCAAAAAAACAGGAACTAAGGTGTCACAGGCGGTAGGACACCTCTCTTCCACTTCGGAGTTCTGAGGATTGAATCCTGGTGAAGACAGGAGGAGAAGGGTGAGAAGAGAGGGCAGGAAACAGACACAGAGAATTGCCCAGCGAATGGACACAAAACAGCAAAAACGGGGCGGGGGGGTGTAAAATGGATAAAAGTAAATCAATCAATCAACAAATCTTTAAAAAAATATATAGGGGAGAAAGATACGGACTATAGTTAGTAGTAATACTTTGACAATGCTCTTTCATAATTTGTTAACAAATGTTTCACAACAATGCAAAGTATTTGTGGTGGGGTGATGTGTGGGAGCTCTGTATGATGTTATGCATGTTTGTTTTGTAACTTCACAATGTTTACTAAACACTTATTGTTTATGTATGTTCATATATGAATGATATACTTCAATAAATTGTTTTTAAAATGAAATAAATAAATAAATAAAATAAATAAAAAGTGAAAAAAGAAAAAAGAAGATAAAAGTAAATTAATTAAATCCAGGGGGAGCTGATGTGGCTCAGTGGATGAGTGCAGGCTTCCCACATACGAGGTCCTGGGTTCAATCCCTGGCCCGGGTACCTCAAAAAAAAAAAAAAAAAAAAGACAACAGACTTAAAGACAGATTATAAAATTATATTGTTTTTTTAAATCCTGCTATATACTGTTTACAAAAGACATACATAAGGCATAAGATACAGAAAGTTTGAAAGTGAAAAGATGAAAAAAGATATAGCAGGCAAAATATTAATGCCTTCCCCTAAAAGAAAAACTTAGCATACCTTTATTAATATCGCACAAAATAGGTTTTAAGATAAAAAGTATTATTAGGGATAGAGATAGTCACTACATAGTGATAAAAGTCAAATTGTTTCAAAGATACAACTCCAAACACCTAATTAGATAGCTCCAAGCATACAAAGCAAAAAATGGACAGAACCACAGGAAGAAATTGGAAAATCCACCATCGTAGTGGGACATTTCAACACAACTTTCCCAATTATTAATATACCAAGCTGATGAAAAAGTCAGCAAAGGTATAGAAGATTTGAATTACAAAATTAACAAACATTATCTAAGGTACAAGTGTAGAAGCCTACACCAAACAATTAGGGAATATGTATCCTTCTCAAGTACATGTGAAATAGTCACCAAAAAATAAGATCACAAGTTAGTCACAGAGCAAGTCTCAAGAAATATTTTAAAAATTGGTGGGGGAAACGGATGTGGCTCAAGAGGTTCAGCGTCCGTCTACCATATGGAGAGACCGGGGTTCGATCCCCGCTACCTCCCGGTAAAAAAAAAAAAAAAAAAAAAAATTGGTATCATGTGGACCATGATCTCTGGCCACAATGCAATTACGTTATTAGTAATTAACAAACAAAGATAAATACAAATTTTCCATGCATTTGAGAACTTTAAAATACCTCCTTTTGTGGAAGCAGATGTGGCTCAAGCGATTGGGATCCCATCTACCATATTGAAGGCCCCAGGTTCGATTCCCAGGGCCTCCTGGTGAAAGGCAAGCTGGCCCGTGCGCTGGAGAGCTGGCGCGGTAAGATGACGCAACAAAAGGGTGACGCAGAGGAGAGACAGAAAGAACACACAGCAAATGGACACAGAGAGCAGACAGGGAGCGCGAAAAACAACAAGAGGAGAGGATGGAGGAAAAAAAGGGGAGGATAGAGAAAAAAAAAAGTCAATTGGCCATGGATGTTTAAAAAAACAAACAAACATAAAACCCACCTTCGCCACTGGCTAGCTGGGTGACCTGAGCCTCTCTTTCCTCTGCGCTTCCGTTTCCCTATTTGTAAAATGGGGATAATACAGTACCTACCCATAAGGTTGCTGTAGGAATTATATGAGTTCATCTGTGTAAAGTATTTGGTGTAGTAAATGCTTTAATAATAATTTCATATTATTAAAAAAAAAAAAATTCCTCCTTCAAAAAAAACCAGGCAGGGAACAGGTGTAGCTCAATGGTTGAGCAGCCTGCTTCCCATGCACAAGGTCCCAGGTTCAATGCCCAGTACCTCCTAAAAAATTTTTTTAAAAATAAAAATAGGGAGCTGAGGTGGCTCAAGTCATTGTGGGAGGTCCAGGATTCGGTTCCCAGTGCCTCCTAAATAAAGACGAGCACATGACAGACACAAAGAGCAGACAGCACGCACAAAACAACGGGGCGGGGGGGAGGGGGAATAAATCTTTTTAAGAATTAATTAATTAATTAAAAGAATAAACCAGGCTTTGGTTTAGGAGAGTGCATGGGAATATGGATGAAACAAGACTGGCTATGTTGCGGGAGTGAGGCCATATGGTAAAAAAATTGCTGCTGACCCTGGCTGATAGGTACTTAGGGGTTCATCATATATTCTCTTTTCTTTCATATATTTTTTAATTTTTCACAATACAATTCTTTTCTAAAAAAAAACATACTCCAAACCATCTCATGCATTAAATAGTTAAAATTGTAAATCCTCCCTGGTGCCTCCTGAAAAAACAAACAACAAGCAAAACAAACGAAAAAACACTCAGGGGAGCTGATGTGGCTCAGTAGTTGAGGACGGGCTTCCCACATATGAGGTCTCAGTTTCAATCCCTGGCTCCCAGAACCTCAAACAAACAAACAAAAAACCCCACTATTTGTTAATGAAGTATTTTTATGTAGAAAGAAGAATATTACATGTACTACAAACTCCTTCCATGAAAGAATTACCAAAATTCTCTATCTTTATCACTGCTTTGAAGATGGGCAAGGGAGAGCACTGTTCTTGTGACATACAGAGATTTATTTATTTTTTTATTTTTTTTAAAGATTTTATTTATTTATTCATTTATCCCCCCCTTGCTGCTTGTGCTCGCTGGGTCAGCTAACCACGCCGTGCGGGCGGGCTTGCCTTCACCAGGAGGCCCCGGGAACCGGGCCTCCCATATGGTAAACGAGAGCCCTACTGATTGAGCCACAGCCGCTTCCTACATACAGAGATTTAAAGCCAACCACAGACAACTGAAGAGAAGTTAAGCTATGGAATTATATTCATCATCCAATTATACTTTTTCTCTATAGTTTAATCATATATGTAAATATCTTTAAAATTTAGTTGTCTGTTTTTGATTTTTATATAAATGCATAAAACTGTATACATGCCTATATTTAAAAATTTGTAAATCCTTAAAAATAAACATGAATGAAAATATTTTATATCAAAACTTGGGCAATCTAGTGAAAGCAATTAAAGGGAAATATAGAGCCTTAAATGCTTAGAAAAGAAGAAAGGTTGAAAATTAACTGCTAAGTATCCAATTTTAAAAATTAGAGAAAGAATAGCCACCATAAACCCAAAGAACGTAGCAGCCAGGAAATGAAAAAGAGCAAAAATTAATAGAAAGCACATATACAAGAGAGAGGATCAATAAGGTCAAAAACTGGTTCTGTGGAAAGACCAATTAAATTGGCAAACCTCTGGGGAGATTGACCAAAGGGAAAAAAAGGTCACAAATAAACAATTTTAGGAACACAAAAGGAGCCCTTACTGCTGATGCAGTGGGACTGAGGGGTGGAAGTCTGCAGATGGGAACAACTGCCAAATCCCCTGTGGGGCTGCTGCTGCAAACTTCCTAAGTGTAGAGTCACCACGGTCTCCCTTGCAACTAGGGCTCAGCCTTGTGACCAGACTCCACCAATCAGACATCCTCACCAGAAGATTCAGATTGTGTGGAGGAATTTGGAGCTGTCCTTCTCTGGCAAAGACAGTGGTAAGCTCGGTTCTGGCTGTTGTGAGTGGCTGAGGTCCCGATGCCCTTTTTTTAAGGAGGTCCCGGGGATTGAACCCAGGACCTCGTACGTGAGAAGCAGGCACTCAACCACTGAGCTACATTTGCTCCCCAATGAGAGTTGGGTTTTTGTTTGTTTGTTGTTTTTAGGAGGTACCGGGGATCGAACCCAGGGCCTCATACATGAGAAGCAGGCACTCAACCACTTGAGCTACATCCGCTCTCAGAAAGAATTTTAAAGAGGCTTGATTTGGTGCTGGGACCGGCTCTGACCTCATGACTGGGCCTTGTGCCCATGACGGTATTTCTGTACCAGCGCTCGTCTAATAACTGGGCCTCTAAAGTGTTGCTTTGGCCCAAGTCCCTCCTTACTTCCCCTCCCACATCCATGGCAGACATCACCAATCCATCCTAGCACTGGCCTGGTCATCAGGCCTTCTCTAGGCTGTGATGTCCAGGTGGAAAGAGGGCTGTGATGATGTTTGCAACCAGTGTAACCAACAAAGGGTATCTAGAATTCCCATACCTCAGTAAGAAAAAGACAAATAACCTAAAAAAGGCAAAAGATCTTTTGTTTGTTTTTTAAAATTTATTTTATTTATTTATTTCTCCCCACCCCCTCACTGTTTGCACTTGCTATGTCTGTTCATCTTCCTTGTTTCTTTAGGAGGCACTGGGAACCAAACCCGGGACCTCCGATGTGGGAGGGAAGCACCTAATTGCTTAAGCCACCTCCGATCCCTGCTTTGTTGTGTCTCTCATTCTGTTTTTCTTCTGGTGTCTCTTGTTGCGTCATCTTGTTGTGTCAGCTTGCCACACCTGCCTATTGCGCCAGCTTGCTGTCTTCATTAGGAGGCACTGGGAACTGAACCATGGACCTCCCATGTGGTAGGCGGGAACCTAATCTCTTGAGCCACATCCGCTTCCCTGTTTGTTTGGTTTTTTGGTTTTGGTGTTTTTTTTTTCTTTTTTTGGCACTGTAAATTGAACCCAGGACCTCATGTGTGAGAGGCTGGTGCTCAACCAATGAGCTACAACCGACTCCCCATAGGCAAGGGATCTGATCTGGCCTTTCAAAGAAGAGGAGCAGCTATGGTCAATATACATGAAAAGCTGTTCAGTCTCACTAGTAATAAGAAAAATGCAAATTAGAACAAGGATGACATACCATTTCAAATCCAAGAGATTGGCAAAAATTAATAAGTCTGATGGCAGCAACTGGAGAAATGGGCATTGTATAGTTTGTTCATGAGAGCATAAGTTGGTACAACCTCTTTGGAGAACAATTTGACAATTCTTCATAAAGTCGAAGATGCATAAGCATTATAACCCAGAATTTCCACTTCCTGGTAATGAATGTAGGGAAACTCTTAAACTCTTCTGTGTATGTTCAAGGAGATATGTTCAAGAAGTTTCTCTGTGGCACTGATCATAATAATGAAATATTACAAGCAATCTATTCTCACCAGGACAGTAGATAAATTGTGGTCATCACAGTATAAAAGATACACAGAGATTAAAATGAATAGATTAGATTTACATAAATCAGCACTAAGAGATCTCAAAAGCCCAATGATCAGATAAGCAATTTGCAAAATGACATGTAATATTCTAATACCATTTATGTAAAGTTTTAAGGCACAAAACAACACCATATATCATTTATGGATATATAAATATTTGGTAAAAGTTTTAAAACATGCTCGGCAGGGGAAACATGCTTGGGAAGTAAAAATACTACAGGGGAGGGAGAAAGAAGGAGACAAAGCGTGGCCTTTTGTTCTATCTGCGACATTTTTTTCTTTAAAAAAAAAGATCCAAAGCAAATAAGCCAAAATGTTAAAAAATAAAAATAAAAATAAAAAAAAACACATGCTATATGATCCCATTTGTATGAAGGGTTCAGCTTAGGGCTGAGGGACATGGAGGGAATTGGGGGATGGTAGCTATGCGGTGTGGGGTTTCTTTGGGGTGAGTAATGAAATTATTATCAAATTGATGATGGTGATGGTTGCACAAATCTGTGAATATACTAAAAGCCACTGAATTCTACACCTTGAATGAGTGAATTGTATGATCTGTGAAATGGATCTCAATAAAGCTGTTTTTGTTTTTTTAAATAGAATTCAAGAATATTTCCCTGAACTGAAGGACATGAGTTTCCAGAGTCAAATGGCCCATCAGGTGCCAATACAATGCATAAATATAGGCCCTCACCGGAGTCCATCATCTTGGAATTTTGGACACAAATATTCTATAAGCTTCCAGAGAGGAAAAATGAAGTCATACACAAAGGGTCAGGAACCAGAATGGTTTTTGATAGGTCAACTGCAATACTAGAAATAAAAAGACAAGGAAGGGGAGCAGATGTGGCTCAAGTAGTTGAGCTCCTGCTTGCCAAATGGGAGGTCATGATTCATTTCCCAGAACCTCCTGGAAAAAAAAAAAAAAAAAAAATGGGAAACCGATGTGGCTCAGTGGTTGAGCCCCAGCTTCCCTGGAATCAATCCTCAGCCCCCATAACTGAAAAAAAAAAAAAAAAAAAGGAAGCAGGGCCCTGCTGGTGCCTTGGGGTTACTTGGGGTTAAAAAATAGACAAGGGGGCGGATGTGGCTCAAATGGTTGGGCGTCCATCTGCCATATGGAGGGACCTGGGTTCGATCCCTGGTACCTCCGGGTAAAATAAAAAATATATATCTATAGAAGGTGCATGGCCTGCCAGGCTCTGTGTGCTGGTGAGCCGCCAGGCCCCGGGAGCCATGCAGCAAGATGATGACGTAACAGGAGAGAGATGCAGGGGAGAGACAAGATGAGATGCTCTGAAAGCTCTGAAAACCAGGAACCGGGGTGGCACAGGTGGCAGAACACCTCTCTCCTACATCAGAGGTCTGCAGGCTCGAATCCTGGTGAAGACTGGAGGAGGAGGATGAGAAGAGATGGCAGGAAACAGACACAGAGAATTGCCCAGTGAATGGACACAAAACAGCAAATGGGGAAGGGGGGTTTTAAAATGGATAAAGTAAATAAATAAATCTTAAAAAAAAAAAAAAAGACAAGAAGAAAAGTAGTCTCCCACCCAGAATTCCCTAGCCAGCCAAACTGGCAATCAAATGTGAAGGCAAACTAAAGGCATCTGGGGACCTGCATCTGGGGACCTGCCCTGCCTTGACAGGTTTCCCTTCAGCCAGCCCTTCTCAGAGAGTTCTAGAGGACTTTCCAATAGGAAGGACTCACCAATAAGAAGGAGAACAACGCGGATCAAGGAAGAAGGGATCCCTCACGGGAGAGAGGTGAGGGGGAAGGGAATCCCCGGAAGGGGGCTGAGGGAGAGCCCAGGGTGACAGCTGGGCATCAGGCATCGGAGGAGAGGGCAGCCAGCTCAGCCTCTGCTGCCAGTGGCCAAGCAGGCGCCCAGGCCAGCCCGGCCCGACTGCCACCTGCACCGGACCAGACCATTTGCTGAGGAGGGTCCTTTTGCCCCTCATGACTGGCTGCCCGGGTCATTTACCCCCAGGAAGGTCCTGCAAGCCGGAGGAGGTCCCTGTGAACTGAGAAGCAGACACGCGGAGGAGGCCCTTGTCCCCACACTCAGCCATGGGCCTCACCACAGAACTGACGAGAGTCCACAGCCGTCAGGACTTGTTCACCACAGTATCCCTGACTTCCCCGGAAGCGGGTTTCATCTGCTCTCAGCGAAAGCCGAAACCAGGCTGCCGCAGAGGCTCCTTTCAGTTGGCCCATCCCTGGGAGCTTTCATCTGACTGCGACAGCACCGCCCTTCTCAGGCACAGCTGGGTTTGTGCTACTACTCAGTTTGTATCTTGATCTCCTTTTTCATTCATTTCTATGTCAATACATCCTGATGCAATTCTTAAGATTTTTTTTTTTTTTTTTTTTTTTTTTTTTTTTTTGTAGCGAAAGAAAATAAAGAATAGAGAGAAGAGTGAGTGTGCCCAAAGGCATGGGGTGTTACTAGAAAGGAAAGTTGCAGGCCGGAAGTTGCAGGAAGCCAAGCCTGTGAGATGGGCTAGAGGGCGGACCCCTGGCCCCTGGGGGCTTCAGGGCAGGCTGAGGTCTGGGGCGTCAGCGGATGGACCTTTAGCCGCCCACGCCTTCTCTCCATGGGGAGCAGCGCAGCCCTGGGCGCTGCTGGTGAAGGTCCTGGGGGGCCCAGGGGAATCCTGGGGGGCCTTGGCTGCCTTAGCCATGGCGTCTGCCTGGAGGAGTCTGAGGGCAATGGACAGACAGGGACCCCGGCGACTCAGCTGCCACCGAGACAGAAGCCCACGGTGAGGAGGGCTGGCCCAGGGAGTCTGTCTCAGTTCCAGGATCACACTCTGGGTTTCCCCAGCTCTGGCCATTGGTCCTGGGAGGTCAGGAGTGGCTGATGTCTCAAGCCCATCTCCACTCCAGCACTCCAATCTCACCTGGGCCATAAACGTCCATCGGGAAAGGTCGTGGGTTCAGCTCGTGGAAAATGGAGCCGTGCCATGAATACTCGGGTGGCTTTCTCCTCCTGAGCCCATACCCCTGCCTCGCTTGGACTGAACCCCCACCCGCACCCCCGAGTGCTTCTCCTGCCGTTCCGCTCGCCGCAACCCTCAGGAGGTCCTCGGAGTCTTGGCTTTCCCTCTGAAGACAGGAGCGGCAGGTGAGGGGTGGTGTTAGTGTCACAGCCCAAGAGCCCAAATTGACCCAACTCCAGCGCCCCCCTTCGCTGGTGCCAGCAGCCCCACTTCCAGAGGAGGCGCGGCAACGCCCGCCGTGGCCACGAGGTGGCGCCAGGAAACCGCACTGAGACGCCAAGCCCAGCCCCATCCGGGCCACATTTCCCTTCCTCGCTCCAAGCCCTGACCCCCTAGTCCCCAGGGCCCAACCCCCATTCCCCGCAGTTCCCAGCTCCCCACGTGCTCGCGCCGAGGCCTCAGTTCACAAAGGATCAGGCCAGTGGGCGTCCGGCCGGCGGCTGGGGGAATGGCGACGGCAGCCGGGACATCCCCCTGGAAGAAGCCTGAGGACCGCTTCGGTCCAGGGCCGCCTGGAAGCTGGACCGCGTTATCGGGGGTCTTGGAGAAGCCACCATCAGGGGTGGCGCACGCCCGCTCTGCCAGACCCATTGCGGGTGAACCTTGCTCCTCCTGGATTTTAAAAGGGAGGGGGAGAGAATAAAACATGGAAGAGAAATAGGCGCATCGCCATGGGCAGAGCGTCTCCTGAGCCTAACTCTAGGCCAGCGCTTTAGTATCTCTTCTCTTTACGAGGACGCTCCCATCACCATGCATTTTTCAGATGGAGAAACTAAAGTCTGGAGGGATTACATGCCTTACCCAGGCCCCGGGGCTCATCAGTGACGGCGCTGGAGCTCATGTCTGCCAGCCGCCCCAGACCTCCCGGTCCACACCTGGGCACCCCAAGCCCTGGCACCTGGCACGTGCCTGACCTGAAGCTTAGGCTCCTACAGCCCCAGGAAGCTGGGTCCCAGGACAGGCTTCCCTACCTCTGAACAGGAGTCACACCCTAGCACCCCACACCCCCTGGAGTCAAGGAATCAACAGGGGCTTTGGAGCCACACAGACTGGGAGTAAAGCTGGTTCTACCACTCAGCTGGCTTTGTGACCTTGGGCAAGACATTCAACCTTCCTGGGCCTCAATTTCCTCATCTGTAAAATGAAATTATTCGGACCCACCCTGGAGAGCTGTTATAAGAAAGAACATACATAAAATAAAATACTATTATTTTATGGCTATTATTGAGTGAGTGGCACAAAAGTCCTGTTTTGTTCAAGCCCTCTGCTGGGGCTCAGTGGACCCCACAGATGAATGAGACTGCTGTCCTCCAGGAACGACTGTTTTTGTTTTGTTTATTTTTCAAAACATTTATTCTGGTAACATATATACAACCAAAAAGTCTCCCTTTTTAAATACATCCACATATATAATTCGGTGCTATTAATTATATTCACAATATGGTGCTGTCATCACCACCATCCATTACTAAAACATCATGATCAACCCAAATAGAAACTACAATTTAAGCATTGATTCCCCATTCCCTACCCACACCCCAGCCACTGGTAAGCTATAGTCTAGTTTTTGACTCTATGAATTTGCTTATTCTAATTATTTCATAGAAATGAGATCATAGAATATTTGTTCTTTTGTGCCTGGCTTATTTCATTCAACATGTTGTCACATGTATCAGAACTTCATTTCTTTTTATGTCTGAGTAATATTACAATGGCTGTATATACCACGTTTTATTTATCCATTCATCAGTTAATGGGCACTTGGGTTGCTTCCACCTTTTGGCAATTGTGAATAACACTGTTTTGAACATCAGTATGCAAATATCTGTTTGAGTCCCTGCTTTTCAATTCCTTTGGTTATATACTTAAAAGTGGCAGGTCATATGGTCATTCTATACTTAACCTTTTAAAGAACCGCCTGTCTTCCACAGGGGCTACATTCCCATCAAAAATGAACTAGTGTTCATATTTCTCTATATCCTCTCCAATGGTTTATTTTCCTTTTGTTTTTTTTTAGTAGTAACCATTTTAGAGGATGTGAAATGGCATCTCGTGGTTTTGATTTGCATTTCTCTAATGGGTAATGATATTAAGTATCTTTTCATGTGCTTTTTGGCCATTTGTATTTCTTCGTTGAAGAAATGTCTATTCAAGTCTTTTGTCCATTTTTAAATTGGATTGTCTTTTTTTTTTTTTTAAATCCTCTACCCCTCCCTCAGATGGTTCTCTCATCTGTCTGCTTCTTGTTTGCTCGCCTTCTCCCGGAGGCAACAGGAACCAAACCCACAATCTTCTACATGGGACGTAAATGCCCAAAGGCCTGAGCCACAATCCAACCCCTGCAGGCTGCCGCCTCTGCTGGCTCTGTGGCATCTGCTCGTTTAGGCATCTGCTCGTTGCTGCACGGTGCGGGACCGACTGTTGAGAAAGGTAAGATTCGCTTTCTTTTCACAGATCTGGAAAGAGAGGGAGCTGTGGTCTGATCAAAGGGAGCCTGGAAAGCTTTAAGAAGAAGCTGCGTTTTGCTGACCTTGAATGTGATGGTTTCTTGTCTTGCAGATTATAAACGTGCTGCATGGTCATGTAACTGTAGCTACCCTTTATTAAACACATACTCGGTGCCAGGCTTTTCATCTACATTCATTCAACAAACATGTTGAGGCTGTAGGTGCCAGGAACCTCTCCAGGAGCTGGGACAGCCAAGGACAGGACAGCCACCACCCAGAGGGAGCCGACAGTCTTGCGGGGAAGAGCTCTCCAAGAAGTCATGACAGAAATACCCTCAGAAGAAAATTCAAAACAAAAAGAAAGAAATACCCTCCAAGGGAAGTGCAGGGAGCCCACAGCTAGGAGAGGTATCAACGGGGAGGTGAGGGGCCGACCTGGTACAGGCAACAAGAGGATGTGTCCTCAGTAACAAATTATAATACAGTATGCACGGACTAAAAGTCAATTTGCTTTTTATTATCACCGTGCACCAGCAATTCCAAACAATGTCCTCCCCGCAAAATTCTTCTGTTTAAGTCCTCAACAATTGCTTCCGTGACTGTTGACTTTTAATAATACATATGTAAGTTTCAAACTAGCACATTTTTACTACGACGTATCTGTAATAAACATTGTAGTCAACTTGGAAGTTAATTCAGAGAATTCACAGCCGCTCCCTGGCACACGGGACCCAGCTACCGTGTTCAAGTCAACTCAGAATCGTTTGAGCTTGCTTCGGGGGAAAGCTGTGTCTCCAACCCCCGTCGTACTATACTGTCCTGCGTTTAAACAGTGGGTTTGAAATAACCATAGTTCTATGTGACCACTTGGAGTTTTTTATTTGTGTTTACAATTTTTCAACTGGGGAGATATTTGCTAGAATCAATACCAAAGAAGCAAAGACATGGACAGTACTGCAATTTCTGTGGTTTATTGTGAAATGGAATTTTTCTGAGTTTCTGACAAACCTGTCTTTATATTTAAGACTTTTCTAGCTATTTGTATAACTATTGCTTCACGTCGAAAAAAAAATTTTTTTTCCAAATAAAAATTAATTTAAAATGTTCTTTGAAGAACATTTTTTAAAAAAGAAAAAAAAATGTTCTTTGCTCAGCTATGAGTGAAGATAGATTGATGAATGTTTCTTTTTTTTTTTTTAAAGAATTATTTATCTACTTTATCCATTTTAAAAACCCCCCTTCCCCATTTGCTGTTTTGTGTCCATTCGCTGGGCAATTCTCTGTGTCTGTTTTCCTGCCATCTCTTCTCATCCTCCTCCTCCAGTCTTCACCAGGATTCAATCCTGGAGACTTCCGATGTAGGAGAGAGACATTCTGCCACCTGCGCCACCTCGGTTCCTGGCTTTCAGGGTTTTCGGAGCATCTCGTCTTGACTCTCCCCTGCGTCTCTCTCCTGTTACGTCATCATCTTGCTGCATGGCTCCCGGGGCCTGGCGGCTCACTGGCACACAGAGCCTGGCAGCCCATGCGCCTTCTATATATATTGTTTTTATTTCACCGGGAGGTCCCGGGGATCGAACCCAGGTCCCTCCATATGGCAGACGGATGCCCAACCATTTGAGCCACATCTGCCCCCACGAATGTTTCTTGAGTATGAATATGTGATCATTTTTTATGAAATCATTGGACAATTTGTAGAAGGTAAGGCTGGAAAACAGAAAGTATAATGTTACTATTCATTACTGCAATAGATATAGGTATAGTTTTTCCCCCTTTTGTCCAAAAATGCATTAATGTAACAGAGAGCAGACAACAAACTCAAACAACGAGAGTGTGTATGTGTGTGAAATAAATAAATAAAATAAATCTTAAAAAAAATGCATTAATGTAATTTTAAAATATTAAGCCATTACTATTTTCCTTTATGTACTATAACATTGCTTTATTTTATTCTTACTGTGATGATTATATATAGAAAATTTAGTAAGAGACCATTTTTACTGATTTTTTTTAGTGGCCATTATAATTATTCATGTCATATTGAAAATAATGTTGTCAAGTAGAGGAAGGGTGTGAAATAAAACAACAATCTGCTCTGGGTGTCAAATACTCTACACTGCAGCCAGGAAAGACTTCCCTGAGCAAGCAACATCCCAAACAAGGCTTGAAGCTAGAGATGGCCAGGAAAAGAGGGTGGGAAGGGAGTTCCAGGAAGACAAGAGGACACGTGCAAAGGCCCTGAGTCAAGAGAAGCTTGGTCTGTGGCAGAAATTTAACATCATTGTGACTACAGCAGAGCGAGAAGAGGGTTGCAAGCTGAAAGAGCAGCAAGAGCCAAACCACTAGGGGCCTTGTAGACCATGTGATTCAGCTGGAATTTGGTTGGGCTGTAAGAAAATCCAAAATAACATTGGCTGAAACCAGACCACAGTTTATTTCTGTTTTCCATAACAAAAGCCCAGAGATCAGTGGTCCAAGACTGGTGTGTGTGTCACAGTGTCAGGGACCAGGCTTATTCTATCCTGTGGCTCCACCAGCCTCTGTTTTGGCTTCATCCTCATGGTCCAAGATGGCTGCTTGAGTGTCAGCCATCATGTCTGTGTTCTCCTCAGCAAGAAGGAAGAAAGGGCAAAGGGAAACCCCCCCCCTCTAAGGATAGGATACTTCTGCCTACACCGAAGGGAGGCTGGAAAATGAACTCTTTATTTAAATGACCTTGTGCCCAGCTACAAATAGAGAGTCCTCTTTCTAAAGAAGAAAAGATGAATGGGTAATATAGGAGTGGCAACTCTGTCTGCCACACCAGGAAAAGAATTTTGGTCTTTAGCCTCAAAGTAAAGGTGAGCCATTGAAGGTTTTAAGAACAAGAGTAGGGAAGCGGCTGTGGCTCAATCAGTAGGGCTCCCGTTTACCATATGGGAGGCCCCGGGTTCGGTTCCTGGGGCCTCCTGGTGAAGGCAAGCCCGCCCGCATGGCGTGGTTAGCTGACCCAGTGAGCACAAGCAGCAAGGGGGGGATAAATGAATAAATAAATAAAATCTTTAAAAAAAAAAATAAAAAAAAAAGAACAAGAGTAGCATGATCATCCTTGCATTTTAAGAAGATGGTAAGGAATGGATGGGGTGAACAGAGGTGGCTTCAGGGAGGCATGCCACAATGATCCAGGGAAGGTGGCATGGGGAGTGGGTGTGATGGGGAGGGAGAGGGAGATGGAGGGTGGAGCCCATCACTGAGATTGGCAAGAGTGGAAGAGAAGTGGGATTGGGGTGCCATTATGAGTTCAGTTTCAGGGTTGTGATGTCCAAGGCATCTGTAAGACACCCAAATGGAGATGTCAGGGGAGAGTCAATACACATGTCCAGAGCCAGAGGGAGGGCTGAGAGGCAGATAGGAGCCTGGGGTTCAGGAGGCGGAGATGCTGTGTATTGCCATGGGCAGATGATCCCATGCACAGGTGAGAAGGAACTCCAGCACTGCCAGGTGGGAAACAGGAGACGAAGGTGGGGAAGGAGACTGAGAAAGGAGACCTAAAGAGGAAAGGAAGAGCAGGAGAGCAAGGGCACATGGCAACCACCGCTCACGGGATTGAGGGTTTCCAGGCGTAGAGGGCGGCCCCTCCTGTTGAGGGCTCGTGGGAGGCCTCCCTTACCCATGCCTAACCTGGCCTGTCCTGATGGGAGGAAACTGATGGGAAAACCTTAATCAGGCTTTAGCAAACCTGGGCTCTAGACCTGGTCCAAACGCCTCCCTTCTCTGGAACTAAGTGACTCATCTATAAAAGGGGGGCACGACACCCACCCTATCATGGCAGGCAGAACTGTGGCCTATCCAGCCCATTCCACTTGACTCCTTAAGGGAAATGGATGTGCTTGAGTAACTGTGGCAGAGACTGCCAATTGCCCAAATATCCATTCTCCCTCTTTCGGTTGAAATGGAGAGCACATGACCGTGTAGCAAAAGACTACACTTCCCAGCCTCCCTTGCAGCAAGGCATGGTCATGTGACTGCAGGAGAGGCAACCCTGAGCATAGAGAATCCAAATCTTTTTTTTCTTAAAGATTTATTTTATTTATTTATTTCTCCCCCGCCCCTTTTTGTTTGCGCTCACTGTCTGTTTGTCTTCTTTTTAGGAGGCACTGGGAACCAAACCCAGGACCTCCCATGTGGGAGGGAGGTGCACAGTTGCTTGAGCCACGTCCGTTCCCTGCTTGTTGTGTCTCTCATTGTGTTTCCTCATTGTGTCTCCTCATTGCATCAGCTCGCCGTACCAGCCCATCGCGTCAGCTCACTGTCTTGCTCGTCTTCTTCAGGAACTGAATCTGGGAGGCAGGCACCCAACTGCTTGAGCCACATCTGTTTCCCCCAAATCTTTTTTAATGGGAAGTAAGCAAATATGCTTTTTGATAAGGAGGAAAACACTATCTCTGTCTTCCAAGGGTCTTCGCTATATAGACATACTTGAAATAAAAATCAAAAATAAATAAACATCCTTGAAAAGATAGTCTGGGACCAAGTCAGTCAGTGCTTCTGCTCATGCAATGAGCAGAAACACAAGTGACCCAGAGAGCACTGTCTCCCAGCATGGCAGTAAGACTGGATTACAAAGGGGCATATGGTGCAATTTGGGCCCAAGACACACAGACGAGTCTCCAGACACTGTCATATCTAGCTTTGGTGCTCGGCACCAGGCAGCCTTCTTGCAACCATGAGGAAAAAAGACAGCTGGCCCCTTGGCCATGGCAGAGCTCAAGGATGGAAACAACCTTAGTCCTTGATGATGCTGTTGAGCCACTCAATTAACCAGCCCTGGAACCACCCCACCTCTGGCCACCATGTTACAAGAGAGAATAAATTTCCTCATTGTTGAAGTCGTTTGAGCCAGAGTGTTCAGTTAAAGACAGCCTGAATCTTACTAACCAGCACAGTATACCTCCCTCCCTCCTAGATGTGTTGGGAGACCATTGGGACAAAAGCCTCAGGTGAGAAGTGCTTCCCTGATGTGAGATAGAGCTGAACTTATCCAGAAGGGTAGGGCAAAATAGCCCAGTTAGAGATTTCCTCCTCAAAAACCTGTGGACAGTAGTACCTTGCCTGTCTGACAGCAGGACACTGGACCAATTGACTCTTTTTTTTTTTTTTTTTTTCAGATTTATTTTCTTTTCCACCCCCCACCCCCAACCCCGCTGTTTTGCGCTCACTATCTGCTCCCTGTGTCCGTTCACTGTGTGCTCTCTGTGTCTGCTCATCTTCTCTTTAGGAGGCACACTGGAAATGAACCTGGGTCCTCCTATGTGGGAGAGAGGCTCCCAATCACTCAAGCCACCTCAGCTCCCTGCTTTGTTGTGTCGCTCATTATCTTTCCTCTTTGTGTCTCCATGTTGCATCAGCTTGTCGCATCTGCCCATCACACCATCTTGCTGTCTTGCTTGTCTTCTCCAGGAGGCACTGGGAACCGAACCCAGGACCTACCATGTGATAGGTGGGAGCTTGAGCCACATCTGCTTCCCCCAGTTAACTCTTGGGGTTCCTTCCAGCCCTGAGCTCTCTGGCTGTGTGTCCCCATCTCACTCCATGGGATCACAGCTGCTCTCACATTCCATGAGAGAAGGTTGGGGGAGGCGCTTCTGCATTCCCATTGGGGCAGTATTTGGGAGATGGATACAGAGGGAGGCCAGGGACAATTTCTTCTGCTACTCTGACTGGACCTTCTTCTGCCTCGCATTCACCTGTGAGAAGCCCCAGCAGGTTCTTGAGAACCAGCCCTAAGGGGATCAGTTTGATGAGGAAAGTCTGCAGAATGCGAGGCTCTGAGGGACAGCACACCTTGGTGATGGGGTACCCAGAGGAGGAGGGGTAGGCCTGAGGAGAAGCAAAGCCTGGTGACATATGCAGCGGTTCCACATGTGGTTTGGGGCTGTGGGTGACAGATGGTTTGTCAGATCAGTTAATCCGGACTAACAGTCTGCTTTGTTACCTCCCACGGAACACTCTGGGTACAGATTTTAATGGGCGCTTACTGGAACACCAGCGTTTAAGCTAAACACGATTCTAATGGGGGGATTTCAGGTACTACGGGTAAGCTGGTGAGGGATATTTAGGGGAAAGCTGGGGATTTTATCACCCCTCAAATCCTCCAATCCCCCTCCTCCCAGTTCAATTCCAAAGTCACTTCTGAGCACTTAGGGCTATGAGGGGGGAAAGCACAATTTCTGCCCTCTGCTGGCTTGACAGTCTAGGGGGTGGGATACAATTCACCTCCCTTCCTCCGAGCAGCCTGCCCAAAGCGGCACCTCCCCAACAAGGCCCACTTAGCAGCCCCCACCCCCTGCCCCCACTGCTGTCCACCTCAGCAGGCTTATCCCCCCACTGAAACTGTCCTTGTTGGAGCTCCCCCCCTCCCCCAGCCTGTGCACCCCGACAATGCCCTGCACAAGGAACAGGCAGGGAGCAAGCCTGGCTTCTGGGAGAGAAGAACAGAAGGAGGGGCCAGGCCTGGAGACAGCATGTCAGGTGGAGGGAAGTGGCTGCCAAGGCGTGGAGGTGGGTCGGAAGGCAGAGGCCAGGGCTAGCTCTGGGGGAGGCTGGTGAACTTCAGCTGGCTGGAGGAAGGCTTTGATGGCCTTGGTGCTGCAGGTGAAGGCAAGCCCCCAGAGGCTTCTGAGCAGGGGAAAGCCCACAGCTAGGCTTTATTTGAGCAGTCATGATGCGCCAAGCACCTGTCTCGGCGTTCCACACGTACGTCCTTCCTTTAATCCTCAAAACTACCCTACAGGAAGCGGATGTGGCTTAAGCAGTTGGGCACCCGCCTACCACATAAGAGGTCCTGGGTCTGGTTCCCAGTGCCTCCTAAAGATGATGAGCAAGACAGTTAGCTGATGTGATGGGCTGGCGCAACGAGATGATGCAACAAAGGGATACAACAAGGAAACAGAATAAGAGACACAACAAGCAGGGAGTGGAGGTAGCTCAAGCGATTGGGCACCTCCCTCCCACATGGGAGGTCCCGGGTTCGGTTCCCAGTGCCTTCTAAAAAGAAGATGAGCTCCCTCTCTCGCTCTCTCTTGCCTTCTGCACCCTGCTCTCGCCATCCCCCCTCCACCCCCCGCATGGATCAACACGCAAGTAAAACCTGGGCGTTTATAATCTATAATGGGACCTTGTAGTCTATAAACCAGCCCTGTTTATCACTCTTCAACTCCTTTCTCTGGGACCCATGATCTGTTATTTTCTCCCATTTCTCCTCCCTCCCTCCCTTAATAAATTACTGCCGAACTTTAAAAAATTAAAAAAAAAAAAAAAGATGAGCACCCAATGAACAGACACAAAGAGCACAAACAATGGGTGGGGGGAGGTGTAGGGAGAAGCAAAGAAATAAAATAAATCTTAAAAAAAAAAAAAAACCCTACAAGATGGACAGCAGCATCCCTTTTGATAGCTGAAAGAGCCCAAGGCACCATTACTACCAAGTGGCAAAGCTGGGATTTTCACCTCCATCTCTCTGACCCTAAATACACAGAAACTAACGTTTAGCGAGCACTTCCAGGGACGACGTGCCTTAAAGACATCATTCTCTTAATAGCCACAGCCGCTCTTGCTGGTACTGATCAGGAGTCACACAGGTTTCAAAGCCCCCACCCACGCATGTTTACCTGCTAAGGCAGACTGCCCCCTATGCTCCCACCCGGGAAGTAGCATCAATTTTCACTTACAAAAACGTTTCAGCACAGATCAGCCCGGGTCGGCTCCGGCTGCCTCTGCCCTTGTCTGTCTGGCCCTGCGTGGTAGCCAGCCTCCAAGGTGACCCCCAAGGGTCCTCGTCCCCTGGTACTGATGCCCTTGCCTAGTTGCTTCCACATAGAATAGGGCTGCCCTCTGCAAGCGTGGGAGGCTGCAGAACTGGCAGTGTGTGCTTTCGGAGGCAGGTCATAGAAGACATAGTGGCATCTTGATCTGGGATCACTGTGGAGGAAACCATGTCACTCCTGAGGACACTCAAGCATCTCCACGGAAAGGTTCACAGAGCAGGAGATGGAGGGCTCCTGCCAGAGGCCACGGGAGGAGCCACCTTAGAAGCAGAGCCTCCAGCCCCATCAAGCCTTTGCATGCAAACATTTTAACTGCAGTCTCGTGAGAGACCCCAGCCAGAACCACCCAGCTCCTTGACTCACACTCACTAAGCTTCAAAGTAATGCTACTCACCAGTAAATAATGAAGACAAACCACATTCAGGTCCAGTTCCTCCTGCTTGTCCGACTGGGGGCACCTCTCTGAGCATGTCTGTTTTCTCCAGCTCAGAACTTTCTGCTGAATTACAGATCCATGCAACTAGCAGCCCTTGTGAATGTCAGGCACTGAGAATGTGGCATGTCCCAGAAAAAAAGGTCTCTTAAATCCATTTCCCACCATGCTTCAGACCCTCATCAACTCTCCCTTTGATTACTGCAACAGCCTTCTGACTGCTTTTCCTGCTTCTAGTCTTGACCTTGTAAATAAGCCTGCAAATAACAAAATCCCCAAATAACAATGAATTTCTCAGATTCAAGAAGTCCAGAGGCAGGCAGTACCAGGTTGGCATGGTGTGACACAGTGTCAGGAACCCAGACTTCTTCTATCTGGTTGCTCTGCTGAGTGCAGCTTTCATTACTAAGGTTACCTCATGGCCCAAAATAGCTGTGGATACACCAGCCATCACATCCACATTCTAGTCATTCAAAAGGAGTAACTAGAGAAAAAGAAAACATCCCTTCCCTTTAAAAAACATTTTGCTTATTTTTCTCTGACCACACCTAGCAATAGAGGCAAAGAAATGCATTCTAAACTTAACCAAGGATGTAAAATACTTTTATTCAGAAAACTGCAAGGCATTGCTAAAAGAAGCCAAAGAAGACCTAAATAAATGGAAGAACATTCCTTGTTCATGGTTTGGAAGACTAAATATCGTTAAGATGTCAATTCCAGAATTACTAGGAACTACATTTATGATCTTCCTCCCTATATGTCTGCCTCCTTTAAGTAAATGGTGGTTGAGGAGTTGGAAATAGAAATAAACTTTTATGTTCATAGGAAAAGAATTTTTTTTAAATAAATACATAAATAAAAAAGGGGAAGCAGATGTGGCACAACTGTTTGGGTTCCTGTCTACCGTATAGGAGGTCCAGGGTTCAATTCCTGGGGCCTCCTGGTGAAGGCAAGCTGGCCCACGTAGAGTGCTGGCCCACATGGAGTGCTGGCCTGAGCGGAGAGCTGGTGCAGCAAGATGACGCAACAAAAAGAGACACAGAGAAGAGACAATAATGGGAAGCGGCTGTGGCTCAATCAGTAGGGCTCCTGTTTACCATATAGGAGGCCCCGGGTTCGGTTCCCGGGGCCTCCTGGTGGGGGCAGGACCGCCCGCACGGCGTGGTTGGCTGACCCAGCGAGCACAAGCAGCAGGGGGGA
>JAKSZT010018658.1:20851426-20877913 GCA_026826555.1 Tolypeutes matacus | reverse complement strand
AAAAAAAAAAAAAAAAAAAGAGTAAATCAGGGGTGCACATGTGGCTCAAGAGGTTGAGCTCCCACCTCCCTCATGGGAGGTCCCAGTTTCGGTTCCCAGTGCCTCCTGAAAAATCAAAAAACAAACAACAAGCAAACAAACGAAAATCCAACTCAGGGAAGCTGTTGTGGCTCAGTGGTTGAGCCTGGCCTTCCCACACAGTAGGTCCTGGGTTCAAGCCCCAGCTCCCACTGCCCCCACCCCACCTAAAAAAAAAAAAAAAAAAAAGTAAATCAGGGGAGTGAGTGCAGCTCAGTGGTTTGAGCGCCTGCTTCCCTTGTATGAGGTCCTGGGTTCAATTCCTGGTACCTCCTAAATAAAAAGAAATCAGAATTCTGTCTGGAATTTAGGAAGTATTGATACATCTTAGCTACTATGACTATTGTTATTCACAGTTGCTCCACTCCCCAAACCCATTACCCATAGGAAACAGCCTGCTCTGCCAAATGCGTTAAATGAAGTTAATAACCCCATACCTGCTTCATAGGCTCACAGAGATGATTTAAAGATCTAATAGGTAGCCAAGTGCTTTTGTATGTTGAACGTCATTCCGTCAAAGACTATCGTCGCTGCCCACCCCCTCTACCTTCGGAAGCAAGGAGCAGGATCAAAATAAGAGCTGCGATTTATTGGTGAGCACTTTACTGGCTGCCAAGCACTGGGCCACCTCACTTGGTCCTTGCCTCATGGGCTCCTGCAGGAAAGGAAATTCAACCCAGGGGGTTTGAGAGGCTTTAATGGAGGGGTTATTTACAGGAGTGTTGGGAAGGTGATGGGGATTAAGCAGGGGCTGCAACCGAACCGAATGGCAGGGGGGACGTCGTCGTGACTCCCAAAGCTAGAAGGGCACGGGGACGATGCTGAGTTTCGGGAGCTGCGGTCATAGAGGGCCAGGGCCTCCGCCAGAAGAGGCCAAAGCAGGGTGGGAGCAGGGGGAGGAGGCTCCCAGTTTCTCCCTCTCCTGCCCTCGGATGTCAGGCAGGTGGGCGCTGCCCAATAGAAAGTCAGCTGGCAAGGGGGTGCAGGGATGCAGGCCAAGAGGTAAGGCAGGATTCCTTACTCCCCCTCCCACCCCTCCCACCCCTCCACTCCCGTTTTCCAGGACAAAGCCCACAAACCCCTTTCTCCATCCTCTCTCCTCCCTTCCCCTTGCTTGTCCCCTCCCCCCCCCCCCCACCTTTCGGTCTGCTCTACCCTCTCGTGAAGGCTTTGACTTTCCCCCCTCTTTCTCAGTCTTTTTGTCTCCCTTTTTCAATGTCTCTGTCTCTATTTCTCTCAGCCTTTCCCTACTGCAGACTCTTTCTGACTTTCTATCCATCCGTCTAGAGCTGTTTCTCCGCAATTCCTCTAGACCGTGACACCCTCGCCCCCTCAGCCCTCTATCTCTGCTCCCACGGGGCCCTCATCTCCGCCCGTCAGTTCCCCATCTCCACCCCCACGGTACCCCATCCCGCCCCGACACCCTGTCCCCGTGCGCTCCCCACACCCGGGTCGCCGGCCTGTCCTCTCCTCGGCCCGCTGCGGCAAGCTCGGAGGCAGAGCCCGGGGGCGGAGAGAGCAGGGCTGGCGCAGCGCCGGGCCTGAGTCACACGCATGAGGCAGCGTGAGTCAGACGCGGAGGGAAGTCCCTGCGGAAGGGGCTTTCGGAGCCGCAATCGCAGGGAAAGAGAAAGTATTGGAAAGGCTCCTTTGACACTGTGACCTTATGTGAGCTCCGCTGGGCACACCCCCCTGCTCACACCCCACCGCAGACAACAACAGCACACCCGGGAACCTCGCTGAGGCCGCAGGGCCCTTCTTGCGCGGTTCCCACGCCCTCGCAGGTAGGCGGTCGGCTCCAGCTCTCCCGGGCTCCCGGCGCGCGCGGGGGCGCACGCACCGCGAGGGGGAGCGCCCAGGGCCCAGAAGCAACCCACGGAGCCAGTCACTCTCCCCGAAGACGTGGCAAGTGCCCCCTCGCCCTGCATCCTAACCTGGAATGAGACCCATTGCACACGGGGGCGGTGTGCGTGGTAGGCGCCTCGTAGGGTACCAGGAGGAGGGTTACTTGGGGTTCTCCAGCCCCTAACAAAGATGAAAGATCCTCTCTCCCCACAGGTTTTCCTTCTCCTCCGCGTTTGACATGGATGCAAATCGGTACAATCCAATTAAACAAATGTTTATTGAGCAGCTAGTGGGATACAACAGTGAACGAAACACGACAATCCCTGCCCTTAGGGATGCTGGCATTCTGGGTGTGTAGGAGGAAATGATAAATAAGTAAATTATACAAACCAGAGTTAGCCATAAAAATATAATGTGAATGCAAATCACTTATGTATAGTTAACATTTTCTAGTAGCTATATTAAAATGGTAAAAAACAACAACAACAAAAAACCACACACACAGGCAAAAATTAACTTTAATAATACATTTTACTTAGCCCAATATATCCTAATATTATAATTTGAATGTGTGATCATTTTAGAGAAATTACTAATGAGATTTCTTTTTTTTAAAGATTTGTTTACCACCACACACCTCCTCCTTGTTTGCGCTTGCTGTGTGCTCTGTTTCTGCTCCTCTTCTCTTTAGGAGGCACCAGGAACAGAACCTGGGACCTCCCACGTGGTAGGCCGGAGCTCAATCGCTTGAGCCACATCCACTTCCCACTAAACGAGATTTTTAAAACATTTTTTTTTTTTTTTAGTACCTAAGCCTTGGAAATCCAGCTAGTACTTTCTTTACACTCCTAGCACATCTCAATTCGGACTAGCCACGTTTCAAGTACTCAGTTGCCACATGTGGCTAGTGGCTACTGTATTGGATAATAAATGTTAGGGAATAAAAGAAAACTAGATCAGGGTTTAGGGGGTGGGGAGAGCTGGATGGGCATGGGGCAGGTGGCCTTACTGACAGAGTAGTCAGGGCAAGGAGGTGAGATGCACAGATACTCTTTTTTTTTTTTTAATTTTTATTTATTTTTATTTATTTATTTTTATTTTACTGGGAGGTCCGGGGGATCGAACCCAGGTCCCTCCATATGGCAGACGGACGCCCAACCATTTGAGCCACATCCGCCCCCGATACTCTTATTTTTATTTTTTTCTAGGAGAAACTAGGGATTGAACCTAGGACCTCGTGTATGGAAAGCAGGTGCTTAACCAACTGAGCCACACCCACTCCTAAGACCCAGATATTCTGAATTCCAATTCTGCCACTGGCCTTGACAAGGCACCTGACCTCATTGAGCCTCAGTTTCCTCCTGTGACAACTGCAGAAACACACTTGAAGCACAGACTGCTGGAGGTACTCATTAACTGACAACAGTGACCATCCCTGCTCTGGTTGTCTACAGCCGCGGGCGAAGCCCATCCTCCCAATCTCAGAGTCCCATCGTCTCCAATCCCAACACACAGTGGCCTCCAAAGGCAGGCCTAGACCCCATTATACCCTCAAATGCTCCATCTTTTAACCATTTCTACCTCTTGCTACAGCAAGATACATAATCTCCTTAGGCCTCAGTTTCACTGAGCTCTTGGAGAAAAGCCTTGCACACTTCTGGAGGACCAAGTCACTGTCTCTCTCTCTTTTTTAAAGATTTACTTATTTACTTTATTTTTCTTTATTTATCCCCCAACTCCCGGAGATGATTCTCTTGTCTGTCTGCTCATTGTTTATTGTTTGCTCGCTTTCTCCAGGAGGCAGCGGGAACTGAACCCAGGACCTCCCAACGGCCTGAGCCACATCTGCTCCCTGTGAGCTGTGGAGTCTGCTGGCTTGTGGCATCTGCTCGCTGCTGCAGGAGGCGGCATCTAGCTCATCTTTTAGGAGGCACCGGTACCCGAACCCGGGACCTCCCATGTGATAGGAGGGCACCCAACTGGTTGACCACATCTGCTTCCCCCAAGTCACTTTCCTGAGCTGGATTTAGGCTAATGCTGAGGTGGGTAGGGGCACCAGGGGCCAGGGGCCAACCTGCCACACCTCTTTGGGAGCTGGGAGGGGGACTGACCCTCTGAGTATAGAACAGAGACCATCAGAAGTGCTTGAGCCTTGTCCCTCTTTTCTGCCAGGACAGAAAAGATAGCTGTTCCCAAAGCTCCCTCCCAAGGACAAAGCTGGTAGGAAAGGTATGCATCCCAACTATGGGCAGAACTTGGGAGCAGAGGTGAGAGGGACCCAGTCTAAGGAGTCCTCATAGGAGGGTCTCTGGGTCACCTTCCTACCGCACGTCCCCACCCCACTCTGTGCTCTGGGCTGGTAGGCCAACAGGTTCACTGGCCAGAAGGGAAGTAATAGATCAACAAGCAGCCACTTCCTGGAGGATCCCATGGCTGGAGTTGGGGGGAAGGCAGCAGGCGCAGAAGTGACCAGACAAAGGGGGATGCCAGGCAGACCTGCCTTTGCCCTTCTAGGACTCAGTAACTGGCAAAGCATCCTGGGTGGTGACCCAAAAACCTGGCTGTCAGTGGCTCTAGAGCTCTGCCTGGCACTGCTCACGTGGCATGTCCCTGAATTTTCTCTGCTCACCCTTGAGACCCCTCCCCAGACTCTCCAAGGCGTTTCGGGCCACCCGGACCTCAGATATGGGGGCTGGGAGTCCCAGCAAGGGCCTGCTACCCAGGCTCACACTGCCCTCTCCCCCTGGGCCACTCAGGAACTCCAGCCGCAGGTGGCCACTGACACCCCCGGGGGCTGGGCCCCTGGAAAGGAAAAAAGGAAGAAAACAAAAAGGCCGCCCACCCAGTGTCCAGTGAGGATTAGGCCTAGGGTTTATGAGGTGGGAGGAAGGCCCCTCACCAGGCTGCGTGAGCAGGGAGCAGTCAAAGATGTACAAGCCAGGTAGGTGGGGGCCAGGGAATCAGCCGGGCCCTCCCGGATGGATTTCTGACCCGCAGGCTCGCCTACTCGGCCCGCCTCCCTCCTCCTCCACTCTCCCGCCACTGGCTCCCTTCCCCTCCCCCGCTCCCTTTGCCTCCCCTCCCGCTTCTCCCCCTCCCAGCTACCCATTTCCTCCGCCCCTCCCCCAGCCCCTTTTGCTCTCATTCATCCATCCATTCACCAAACTTTTGCTGTGTGCCAAGGCCCCCTCCTTACGCCCTGGTGGAGGCCCTGGGGTTGTGGAGAACAAAGCAAAGCCATGGAGGATTCCGACAAATCTCCCGCGTGGTGTTGGCCCCATCCCCCATCCTAAACCCGGCTCCCCGCCCCTCGACCTCTTACCCTGTTCTCCTTTCCACCTCTACACCCACGGCCTTAGAGGCCTGAGAGTCCAGGTGCCTCATGTGCTTCTGGGCTAACACAGGCAGCACCCCTCCTGCCCATTTCTAGGTCTGACACCCAGGCCCATGCTCTGGGCCCTAAGGAAGGTTCGGGGTGAGGGTTCAGGGTGACCTGGAGGGGCCCGGCCAGGAGTCCTGCTCTCAGCCATGTGGTGTGCTCTCCCCAGTCGGGGCAGCGTCCCCCAGCTGTGACGCTTGCCTGCAGCCTGCCGGGGAGGAAGGAACGGGCTCTGGACTCAACCAAGCCCGAACTGGGAGTGGGCGGGAGCCACTGGGAGTTACGGAGGAGAACCATTCCTGGAGGGCCTGGGCAGGCAGCCCTGAGGTCACTGCTCCCCATTCCTTGACCGGACACAGTTCCACTTGGCTTGGAAAGCAGAGAAGAAATCCAAACAGCAGATAAGAAATCCAAACAGGAGACCACAGGAGAATCCTCTGAGAACCTGGGGCTTGTTCGCAAACTGATGTGACATGGGTGGGAACAGGTGGCTCAAGGGCTGAGCGCGCCAAACAACGAAAGCTGGATAGCAAGCTGACATGACATCCAACCCCGGTGTGTGGCCTGGAGAGGCAAACTGGGCCCTGGGCTTCTCACGCTGGACTCCAGGAAACACCCCCACTGCCCAGAGAACCGGAGCCCACCTCTTGTGGCTGCCCCAGCATGCTTTCTTCCATTGGTTCAACCGGAGGAGGTTGCAGGGATTTTCAGCTATTTCTGGGTGGGAGGGGGGGCACTGTGTTTGGGGGCATTGTATCTGCAGAGCCAGTTGCTCTGAGCTTTGTTAGATAGTTACTTAGACTGAAGAGAAAACTGTTTGACTCTATGTAAAGCAAAAGTCTTACACTTGCCCAGCCTGTGCCTTGGTAAGCAGCCACCACTGCCCAGTCACCAACAAGCAACCCAGCCAGTCTGTCCCAGCAGAAGGTTCCAGGTGGTTGTCAGGCAGTTGCCAGCTCCCAATGACTAAACCTCAGTGGCTATTGTCAAGGCCTTGACAATAACAGAGGCCAAGTGAGACCAAGTGAAAAAAAAATTTCCCATGATTGGTGGCAAACTATAAAATTGAAACGTAGCACTTTCCTGTCTTTGAACAGGAGAGGATGGGTCAGTGCAGAGGTTTTAACCTGGTGATACCAAAAACAGGTCTCAGGGAAGCAGATGTGGCTCAACCAGTTGGGCACCCGCCTACCACATGGGAAGTCACGGTTTGGGTCCCAGTGCCTCCTAGAGAAGACGAGCTAGATGCCACACCCGCTGCAACAAGGAGTCGCCTAAACAAGCATATGCCACAAGCCAGCACATGCTGCAGCCCGCAGGGAGTGGATGTGGCTCAGGCCATTGGGCACCCACCTCCCATGTGGGAGGTCCCGGGTTTGGTTCCAGGTGTCTCCTGGAGAAGGCAAGCAAACAATGAGCAGACAGAGGAGAGAGCCATCAGGGGGAGGGAGGGGATCAAAAAAAGTAAATAAATCTTTAGAAAAAAAAAACCCAACAGGTCTCTGGAAGGTGCAGAAGCCCTTGTGCTCCTCTCAGGTAGAGTCTTTCTCTCTCTCATGACTACTGGGTTTGTTTCCTGCCTTTTTCCCTGCCTGGAGGTTTAGGGACACATGTCCCCCAACACAATGCCCAGGGCTTGGCCTTTGCAGATAACAGAAACCACCCTAGTTGATAAGTGTTACAGGAAAAAATTCAGCAGGGTAAGTGGATGTGGGAATGTAGGGGGAGAAGTCCAATTTTAAATAGGGTAGACAGGGAAGGCCTGAGGTGGAGAAAGTGAAGAGAGACCTGGAGGCAGTGAGGGAGCTAGTTGTATGGAGATCTAGAGAAGAGCAAGCCAGCAGCAGCCCCAGAATATTCAAAGGCCCTGAGGTGGGAACATACCTGGCAGTCTGGGGAACAGTGCTGAGGCTCGTGTGGCTGAAGCAGTGAGCAACAGCAGGTAGGAGATGGCTTTAGAGAAGTGAAGGGGTCAGACCTTGCGTCCCATTGGGAGGACTTTAGTTTCTGCTCTCTGTGGGACGGGAGACCCTGGAGGGTTTTGAGCAGAGGAGGGATGTGACTTAGGTTTTAGGTTGAAAGAGATTCAATACCGGGAATTAAATGCTTACAAAATCGTTGGAAGAACTGGAGGAGCCGGCTGGGCCTCCTGGAACAAAATGACGGAATAGACCCGCCTCTGCCTCAGTCAGGAGCGCGGGGAATCAGGAAGCCCCACCACTGAGCTGCGACCCACGGGCAGGAGGCCCTGTTGCCTCCATATCTGCCTGGACACCCACGAAGCAGGTGCCTGGACACTGGGTCTGCTGCAGAAACACCTCACGTCTCCACAGCTCACTCTGCAACATTTCCCCTCACTTCCTCCTTCCAAATCTCACTCTTAGCTGGGACCTAATTCACATCTAAAACTTTAGCTTCAAGGAAGTGTGATGCCCACTGACCATTTCTAGCCAGACCCCCCTGTTGCCTCCATCTGCCTGCGTCTCCAGGCCTCCATCCCAGCACCTACCACACTGGTTAAGTTGCCCATTTACAAGCCTGTTCTCCCACCCCACCAACGTTAAGCCCTTTGAGATAGGGAACCTATCTTCCTAGTGCAAAGCTACCTCTCCAGGACCTATCATGGGAGTAGAAGCAATCGAGGGGGGAAAGGCAGAATTTCAAGCTATTTAACCAAGCCTGTTTTAGTACCTCTAAAATGGGGGCAACAGCATTACTGACTTGGAAGAGTTGAGAAATTTGGGGCAAATGGGCATTTATCAAGTGCTTACCAACTCCTCCTTCCCCCCAGGTTTTCTCAGAGGTTGGAGAGGAACTGTGCTTTTCAGGGGAAAGAAGGAAACAGATGAAGCCTATGGTGACTGGGTCACTGGCTAATGGCAGGGGGAGCAGAGACCTGCCTCCTGGGCCCTCCTTTTCACTTGAGAGCTTTTCCCTCGAAAGTTGGAACCAGAGAAGGCCCTCCTCCCACTCCAAGCCTGCCAGGCTTCCTGGCAAAAGAGCTTGTGGTCAGCAGGGCCGGAGGCTTGTTCCTGCCAGATGACTAGCTGCACTAGTTGCTGGATGGCTATCCAGGAGAGTGGTCAGAGACTGTGTACCAGGGGCCTTTGACCAGGGTGACCCTACCTCCCAGATCAATCCAGATTGATAGGGGCCAGGTCAGCTTTAGGCCCATTGTGTGATCATGATTATTGGTAGTGACATTATCATCACTTTTTTTTTTTTAAGATTTATTTATTTCTTCCCACCCCCTCGTTGTTTGCACTTGCTGTGTCTATTTGTCTTTCTTATTTCTTTAGGAGGCACTGGGAACCGAACCTGGGACCTCCGATGTAGGAGGGGGGTGCCTAATTGCTTGAGTCACCTCTTTTGTTGTGTCTCTCATTATGTTTTTCTTCTTGTGTCTCTTGTTGCACCAGATCGCTGCCTTCTTTAGGAGGCACCAGAAACCGAACCAGGGACCTCCCATGTGGTAGGTGGGAGCTCAATCGCTTCAGCTACATCCACTTCCCTCATTATCACTCTTAAGTGTCCTCCTTGTCTACTAAAACTGAGCATACATATTCTGTGATTCAGTATTTCCTCTAGGTGTAATCCCAACAGAAATGTGCACCTTTGCTCACCAAGACAGCAGCACTATTCCCAATAGCTCAATCTGGGAACTACCCAAATGTCCTTCAACAGAATGGATAAATAAATCGTGGTACCTTCACTCCACGTAACTATGCAACGAGAGTGAACAGTAGTCTGCAAACACGTTGTGATAACATGGACAAATCTCAGGCATAATGCTGAGCAACAGAAACCAACCTAGAAGAGTATGCGTCCATTCATATAATGTACATTAACAGGCAAAACTAAATGATCCTGTTAGAAGTTTGGGTGGTAGTACACAAGGGGGGCTGGCAATGTTCTGTTTCTTGATCTGGGTGCTGGTGACACAGTGTGTTCACTCTCTGAAACTTCACTGAGCCTGATATGTATAATTTGTGCATTTCCTGTATGTATGCTATTTGTCAGTGAAAAGTTTACTTTAAAAAGTATCCTGGGTTGGTTAGTAGTTTATAGAGTTACCTGATGCTCAACAATCCCCCATCCTCTTACCCCCCCTCCCATCCACCTTCGACATTGTGTTAGTCACATCTTCCCATGACAGTCACCATCAGAAAACATCAAATAACCCAATCACTAAAGGGAACCATGCACGTCAGTCTTCTAAAAGTGCAGTTGACCCAGAAGCAAGAGGTAAAATGATACGCAAACATGCTGACCGGAGTGACATAATGAGGAAAGAAAATGTGAATCCCCGGGGAATGTCAAGGGACACCCCAACCTACTGCAACCTCTGCATTTCCAAACTAGGATTGCGAGATTTGCCAGGCTTCTACTATTCCACTTACCAAGGCAAAGAAAGAACTAATGCACATTGGGAAGATTTTCAATAGCCCAGGTGGAAATGAGTTTAAATCTTCAGCTGTCCTGAAAAATAAAGTTGACTAGTACGCCCCATTCCCTGGACATTCATGTTGGGTTCTTTGAAGTTTACTGGACTGCCCTTGAAGAAATGTATAATCTGTCTGATTGGTAAATGCTTCCTGTGGTTCTAACATCAACAAACTCCTCTGGGCCCCCTCAGCCCTTGGCCAACCTGATTGATACCCCAGGCCAAGAACAGCTCCCTCTGTCTCCTCTCCAGAGACCCCCACTTACCCAAATCCCATCAAGGCCTTCACCCTGGGCTGCAAACCTCTCTCTCTGACCTTCTGTTGCACCTACTCAATTTCTCTTTAAGCGCCCCACTCCCCAATCCAAGTTTCAAGAGTGAAGTTACTTTGCTTTGTTCGCTGATGGTAAGGCAAGAGTTTGAATCAGTTCCTGGCAATAACCACTGAATGAATGAGTGAATGAATGAATGATCTTTGCCTCCAGCCCTTCCCAGATTCTTATTCAGCTTTCCCTAGTGCCTTCCTGGTTGAAATTGCCCTAGACATGAAATTCGCTGTGGCAGAGACAGCATCTTATTCATCTTTTTATTCCTACCACTCACCCCTCTGCTTAATAAATACTTATTGAAAGAAAAAAATAGTGAATTTAGTGTATTTGCAATCCAGAAAGCATGGAGGTGGAGGTCACAGAGTAGAGAGTTATTTGTCTCTCAAGGGTGTGGAGGGGAACAAGCTACTATATTTATTTGCCTGTGTATTCATTTATACCTGCCTCATTCCAGGGAGGGTTTGAGTTGGCTTATAAAAATATACACAATACAAGGTAAAAAACAAGTCAGCAAGGGGAAGCAGATGTGGCTCAATTGGTTGGGCTCCCGTTTGCCATATGGGAGGCCTCCTGGGAAAGGCAAGCCCGCCTTGTAGTGCAGGGAGCTGGCCCAACAAGATGACACAACAAAGGGAGACAAGCAGACACAGGAAAACACACAGCAAATGGACACAGAAAGAACAAACAGCAAGGGGGGATAAATAAATAAAAAAAAAAACAAGTGAGCAAGGAAATCAGGACCAAGGGGGAACTAAGCAGGAAAAATAAGCTCAATTCGGCTTGCTAGAAGTGGGCCAAAAAGTTGGCTGAGTTTTCCCACAGCCCACTCGAGGCGTAAGTTCCTTCCCCATATCCCTGGTCAGGGAAGGTCCGCGCCTCCACGGACACCAGCCCCAGAGCCCTGTCCAGGGGCGCGCGGCTCTGGGGAACATGGGGACCCTAGGGATTCTGGGGTGCGGGAAGGGGAATGGATAGGATATGGATAGGAGCTGAAGGCACGCTCCACCACTCTATGCCCGAAATGCTCCCCAGCACGCAACTCAAGACCCTCCAGCCAACTCTGCCCGCGGCCTACTAAGCGCGCGCTTTGCGCGCAGGGCACAAAGATGGAGGGAGCAGCGCGCTTCCACCCCGCCCCACCCCCACCCAACGGCTCCAGACAAAGGGGCAGGCTGCCCCTCCCCCAACCTCTCCTCCACGTCCCCCCTCCTCCCCGCTCTCCACTCCCCTCCGGCCGTCCTCGGTGACTTCCTCTCCCCTCCAGGGGTGGCCCCGGGACTTCTTGGGAACCGCGCTTCACCTGGGCGCAGGGCAGGAAGCCAGCGCGCGGAGCACGGCCTCCCGCCACTCCACCCTCCCCCACCAGCCCAGGCAGGCCCCAGGCCCGCGCCCTCCGCTTTGAACCCGCTCGCTCGGCCCCCAGCGCTTTCCCGCCCAGGCGCCCCGCCCCCACCCGGCCGAGCACGTGCTGCCCCGGGCCAGGAGCGCCATCGCGCTGCCCCGGAGTGGGGGCTGGGCCCACGCCCGCCTCTGCTCCCCACCCCCACCGGAAACATTCCTGAAACATTCCTGAAACTAGGAGGCCCGGCCCCTCTGGCTCCCCACCCCGCCTCCACTCCCGGCTCAGGGTTTTCCTAGCGATTCCCCCCCTTCCACCGACGCCTCGCCTCCTGAGGAGGGGGCTGGGCCGGGGCCTCGGCTGACCGGGGAGGAAGGGGAGCAGAGAAAAACATGAGTCACAGCCGTGTGTCACTGGGCCGCATTGCAATTCCCTGCATCACGGGAGGTGTGGAAGGCCGCCTCGGGGACCAGGGGCGGGGAGGTGCGCCCGAGAAGGCCCGGGGCCCGGCCTGCAGGGCGCGTCTCCGCGAAAGCGCCCTTTCTTCCCCCAGCGCCCTCCCCGCCATCTTCCCACTTGGGCTTCCTCCTCGGTGGTGCAACAAGTCTTTGTGGAGCCAGACGCCGGCGCCGAGCGCGCCAGCGTGACGGGCATGGCGCGCGCAAAACTCAGACCTGCCCTCAAAGAGCTTCCAGGCGACCCCTTGCCCACGCTGGACTTCCCCCCCCCCTTTCAAGTCACCGCCAAAGGCGGGGTGGGGGGCGGGAATCAGGGCACAAACTGCGACCACGTTTCCTTAAAACACTCCAGGTCACCGAAAGGAAGGAATCTTGGCGTTTACTTGCAAACGAGCCAATCGTTTGTTTTGCCTTAAGGTTGCACCTTGATTACGGTTTCCCAGTGACCATTAACAAATTAGAACTCTGGATTTCACAAGTTTCACGTCTGGATGTCACAAGATTTGCATTTCACCAGTCGGCCACACGCGGGTTGACAGTGAAATGCACATGCTGACACCCGTCCGCCCAGAGGAAACCTACGAGCGGCGTATCCGGGCGAAGAGGGCGGCGGGTAGGCCGCGGAATTCTCCAACCCGCTTGTTTCTCTCCACCCCCTCACGCCCGCCCAGACCCACACGCCCCGAAGGCCCCTGGAGGTGTCTGTCCCCGGGACTCGTGTTCCGGGCAGGAAGGATGCCCTCCTCCCGCAAAGAGCTCCTTCAGGACTCCTCTGCAACCGCCCACCCCCCCAGCTATGTCTTAAGCCCGCGACTGTGAAGGGTACCCCCGCCTCGAGTTGCCCAAATTGGCCTCCCGCGAGCTCGACCCTAAGCTCTGGGAACCGCACAGCCCCAACACCCGTGATCACCCACCCGCGCGGCAGCGGCTGGCGGGCGGCCGCCCTTTTAAATCCCCGGGCTCATTTGCATGGCCCCGCCCCCTCAGTGACACGGCTGGCGCGGGCGGGCCCGTCCCCCCAGCCCCTGGGTCGCTCTTTTTAAGCTCCCCTGAGCCGGGTCTGCGCTCCTCTAATTGGGACTCCGAGCCCGGGCTATTTCTGGCGCTGGCGCGGCTCCAAGAAGGCGTGAGTTCGCGGCCGCTCCGGTGGCTGCTTTTTTTTTTTTTTTAATATCTATAATTTAATTACATTATTTATTTATTGAGGCCGCGCACGGGCCGTGCCCAGCTTCCTGCCCCTAAGCCATCCTTCGGGGGAGGGGGGACCTTTTTACCCCCGCCTTGGAGATGACATATAAATACCCCGCGGGGGCCTGGGCGGCGAGCACGCGGCGGCGGCGGCGGTCTCTGAGCGCCTCTGCTCTCTCTCTCTCCTGGTTTCAGATCCGCATTTGCTCCCAGCGGCGGCGGCGGAGCCAGGCCGGTCCTCAGCGCCCAGCACCGTCGCTCCCGGCAGCCCGGAGCGCGCACCGCAGGCCGCCGGCCGAGCTCGCGGTGAGTAGTCCCCGGGGGCCGCGGCGGCGGCGGCGGCGGAGGGGGGCGCCCGCACGCCGCCCCTTCTGCAAGCCGCCCCGGGGCTGCAGCGCGCGCCTCCGGCTTTATTCCCAGGCCGGGCAGCGCGGGCGGCCGGAGGGGGAGGGCCGCGCGGCGCGGCTCGGCAGCGCGGCGAGGGCGCCCGCACCCCTTCTCCCGCGCCGCGGGCGCCTCGCGGGAGGCGGGGACCCGGGAAAGGCGCGCGGTGGGGGAGGGGACGCGCGGCTGCGGCGAGCGCGAGTCTTGCACCCGGCGGAGCTCCGTGCACCTCGCGCGGCGGCCGCTCCCGCCCCGGCCCGGGCTGGGGGGGTGGGAGCCGGTGGAGAGGAGCAAGCTGCGGCGCGGGCGAGGGAGTAGGGGTCCGGCGCCCCCCGCAGTGTGAGGAAGTTCTAGAAGTGAGGGGGATGGGCGGGAACCCCGCAGTTTGTCCCGATCCCACCTCCGCCGCAGCTGAGGGCGGATCGCTGCTGTAGGCTTGGGGCTTCACCCGGACCCCACTTCTGGCCCGGCCTGCGCCTCTTCAGCCCCCAGGGCTGGGCTTGCCCTCCGCCCCCACAAACTGGTTTCTCAGCTTTGCTGGGCTCTGTTGGAACTAGTACCTTTGACTCCCCGTTTCTATTATTTTCTGGGGCTTTATTTTGCGGGGAGGGCGCGCAGGGAGGTGGCTTTCTTCCTCTTACCCGCGTGCGCCAGGTTTCCTGCCCCAACACGGGCTTGGGTGCCCCCTCTGGCAGGAAGTGGGGCCGGGTGCACCCGCGTGGCGTTACATGCGGTCGGGGTGCACCGGTTTCCCGCGCCGGCAAGGAGCGGCCTGCGCCCCTCCCCCCGCGCGCCTTGGCCCCTTAGCCCGGCTGGCCGGTCTGCAACGGCCCACTGCACGCACTTGCAGCGTCACCCTCGGGCCTGGCCTGGAGTAGGGGGCTACAGGGACTTAACCAGTCTCCGGGCGATTGTGTGTTAGCGTGGCGGACCGGCTGTGTCGCTGGAAACCTACTCCATCCCGCTCGCCCACTTGCTGTGTGACCGTGGGCAATCCACCATGAGTCTCTGGACCACTTTTTTTTTTTTTAAGGGAACCCCCAAAATGATTCCTACGGTCTTTCCTGCAGATTTCCTAAGTGTTCGTGGGGCGCACGCTGCACGCCGGCGTATGCAGGGAACAAACTTGAGGCCCGAGAGCGCTTGTAAAGTGTTCGTGACCAACGGAGGGCTCGGGGTTGGGCTGTAAATGGCTTCTCCAGGCCAGGCCTCCCTGATGTTCAGAAACAGGTGGAAGAGACAAGCAGTTCTTGTCCTCAATAGAGAGGGCCTCAGGCCTTCGTTTAGGGCTTGGGGTTTGGCTGGGGGTGGAAGACGGTGGATTAAAGGGTCCCCAACAGGGAGGGGTGGGGGAGGCAGCAGATGGTACTGAGCTTCCACGGAGACCTGCCAGGCCCAGGCTCCCTCAGGTTCCCGGCTGGTTTCGACCAACTGAAACACCCCCTCCACGAGGGGGACCTGGACAGACCTCGTGTGAGTTCAGCACACATTTAGCTGATTAATTTTGATGTTTAGTTTTTTAAGGGAGACCTGTGGTGTAATAGAAAATTCTAATCACTGCCTTTAATTACAGAGCAGGCCAAGCCACTAATAAGGAAGCAGGATAAATCACCAACTGCCTTGTTTAAAAGGGTCTCCAAGTCTGAAGTATTATAAAATAGAATAATTACCAGACAGAATCCTGCCACCTGGAGGACCTCTTGATGCTTGAGGATGGGGGCCTCAGGGCTCTCCAAAAATCACAAGTTTGCAAAAACATTTTTTTCCTCTCATTGGGCTGAAGTTGGAAATTGCCTAGAAATCTGAAAGGAAGAAGAAAAATTGTTTTCAAATGTTCTGGTTCTCCTTTGAAAGAATGAAGACTCCCCCCACTTAAAAAAAGTTATTATTTGTTATTTTTTTAATCTTTAGGAGGTACCGGGGATTGAACCTGGGACCTCGTATTTGGGAAGCAGACGCTCAATCACTGAGCTACATCCGCTGCCCCATTGTTTTTAGAAAACTCAGGTAGAGCATACCTTGCTTGCATGTAGCACCGTTTAAAGTATTTGCTCAACTATTCTCTCATTTGACCCTTGGAGCAATCCAGAGAGCTAGGTGGGTACCATTACTACCCCCCATTTTTTAGACTCACGGATTTTCAGCAGTGGGGTCATCCTTTGCCCAGTTCAGACAGGGATTGGCTACTTGGAGGGAAGTGTGGAGCTGTAGGTTGCCCAGGTAATACTTGTTTTCCCCATCTGTAACTTGGAGATAATAACTCAGGGAACAGGCATGGAGATGTGGGGTCCTTCATTTAAGCCACTAGAAGAGGTTCTTCAAGGCAAGGGTTCAGACTCCTTGAGTAAGAAGTTCTAGTTAAACTCCAAATTAGTGGCGCTGATTTAACTCAGATAGGCTTATAAAAAGTGCCGGCCCAGAAAATGACTAAGAAAGTTTTAGGATCAGCCCTGTTGGAGCCCCTTGGGGGCCAGCAGGGTCCCAGAAGGGCCCATCTCAGTTGGAGAAATCCCTGCCCCTCTGATAAAATCAGAGGCATCGAAGAAATATCTTATCTGACTCCAGGTTGGGGGGCCCATCCTCCAGCTTTGGTCTCCTTCCCCACACCTCATCCACTGGTGTTTCAGCCATTTCTCCATCTTCTCTCTCCCCAAATTACCCCACCTTAAGTCCCCAAGGATTCATCCTAGGAGAGCAGAGTGGAGAACTGGTCAGGCGGGCACCAGTTGGACGTTTGTAGTAGCCTTTGTTCCTGGGGTCTGGGCTTTGCGAGGTGGAACAAGGGGTTGATGTAAATATGGGGGATGGGGAGTGGTTTCAGGGCTGCCAGGTCCTGAGGTCTCATTTCTTTTCCCCCTGGGCTCATCTGAACTATCCAGGGCCTTGGTTTTCTCTTAAGGAGAAGGGGCAGCTGCTGGCTCCAGGGGGAGGGGGCCCCTGGCATCGCCTGCACCTTTGCCCCAGGGTGGCCTCCCTGTTGTAGCCAGGTCTGTGGGCTGGCTGTGCCTCTGGGGTGGCAGCCTTGGGGCAGGACAAAGATCCTTCTGAACAGGAGATGAGCTGATTAACGCCAAGGGCCCTGCCCTGTCCCTGGCAGCATGCTGAGATGGGCAGACCCTTCCACCTGCACGGAGGGCAAGGTGGAAGGCCTGGGCACCAGAGGGAGCAGGTGGTTTCCTTCAGTGTGCCTTGGGGGCAAAGGGGTGGGAAGTGGATGAAGGGAGATGTTCTGTTTAAAACTTTTCCCCTCTCCCAGCATCCCAGCTATCACTCCTCCACCTGCTCCCCAGAGAAGGGAAGATGAGTGAATCGAGCTCGAAGTCCAGCCAGCCCTTGGCCTCCAAGCAGGAAAAGGACGGCACTGAGAAACGAGGGCGGGGCAGGCCACGCAAGCAGCCTCCGGTGAGTCCCGGGACAGCGCTAGTAGGGAGTCAGGTGGGTGTCTGAACCTTTGCCTCAGTTTACCCCTTTGGGCTAGGGAGGTACAAGGCCCCTCAGAAGAGATGAAAACAGGAATCGAGGGATATATGTCCCCCCCACATATGTGCCCCTGTTGTATGCATCCTACACGTGGGTGGGCCCTGGGCAGATTTTCCTGAGACCCTGGGAAGAAATGAGGCTGAAGAAGTCAAGGTGAGTTCTGAAGGACATGCCAGAAAGTCCAAGCCAGAAAGGGGCCAGAAAGGGTCTAGTGCTTAAAATGTGATAAAGCACACTCCCCCTTTCTTTTGTTTCCAGTCCATCGTAGACTAATACTTTCACAAAATAAAGCAAAAATTGAATGGGCAAATGAATATATATATGTATATATAAAAGTCCAGGATTTTTTTCCTTATCATTCGATTCAATGCATGTAAAAATTCCTGTTGGTTTGCTATAAAAGTTTATAAATACCCACTCTTGAGTTCTGTACGTCCTCATCTCGGACTAGTAACAGAACTCCCAGGTCAGCACCTGTTCACGGGCCACGCTTTGAAAAGCCGTGGTCTGGGCCCTGGACCTGGCTCTGTGCATGGAAAGGGCCCACATTGAATAGTGCCGGCAAGTTGGTGGCAGAGGGACCCTCAGAACCTCTGTACTGCCCTGTGAGGTCTGTTGGTGGGTATGAGAAGGCCAGCTGGCACTGGGGCACACCAGGGATCTCAGCAGTGGGGCCCTGGAGAGGGTGATGTTTGTATGTGGTGGCGATCTCAACGTCTTCCCAGAGAGGCACCTGTTGGTGAAGCCCAGCTTTGTCCCTTTACTAGGAAAGAGAAGAGGTGCAGAAGAATTGAGGTTGATGCCGGGCCCCATATACCCCCAGCAGGTTGTTAGACCTGCAGGCCTCAGTCTTATATGTGAGATGGAGAGAGTGAGCTGTGCTGACCAGTTTCTGGCTCTTTAGGAGACATGAGCTATGAGGGCTTGGTGATGTGTGGGAGAATTTGGTGCCACCTGCAGACCCCCGCCCCCCCACCCATCTTCCCCTACTCCTACCACAGAAGGCTTAAAGGGTTGGAGGGTGGGTATGAGTACAGGGGAGGGGTGTTGGATTACTAAAGCAGGGTTGGAAACAGCCCGTGGGAAACCCTTAGGAAACAGTAGCTGACGTGCCTTTACTGCCCAGCTTCCATGCATTATGCAGAAGCTTTTTATTCTATCTTGGGCTTATTAAAATTTTAGTGGCAACAGCGGCAGGGATCTCGGGTCCTGGGCATAATTCCTTTCCCCTGGGAGACAGCCTGGAGGGGGTCCAGGCTTGCAGGTTGAGGCCGGAGTTTCCCTGAGGGGGAGGGGAGTCCTTCTGCACCCCCAGCAGTCCCCAGCATGAACCATCAGAGAAGGGGTGGGCAGGGAGGAGAGGCCAGTTACAGGCAACCATCATGGCCCTCTTCATTTAATTTTCACGAGACTTTGTAAGGTAAGATCATTTTACAGAAGAGGAAACTGAGGCTCAGGCATTAAGCATCATTGTTCCAGATCTTCTAGCCAGTCAATGGCAGAGTTGCTGAACAGACTTTCTGTCCCACACACCTTTCCTAGGGGTCTTCTGGCTTCTTGCCATCGTGTTGTCACTGAAACAGAAGGGGAGGGCCTGGAATTCTTTTTGCAAAGATGTTAAAGCAGACCTTCAGTGCCTTGAGGTTTGCTTGCCATGGTTTCTGTGGATTTCTGGGTCAAGTGTGATTGCAGGCTTAACCCTGTGGGGGTGGGTGGGGGGGCTCTGTCAAGGGGGTGGGAGAAGTGGCTGCTGTGTCCCTCTGCCTCTGCCTCTCACTGCCCCAGCTGTCTTTGCAGAAGGAGCCCAGCGAAGTGCCAACACCCAAGAGACCTCGGGGCCGACCAAAGGGAAGCAAAAACAAGGGTGCTGCCAAGACTCGGGTGAGACTTGAAGAGATGGGGCCAGTCCTCAGATGAATAGTGGAAGCCCCTCTCCTTTCTGCAGAGTTTGGGGGGGGGGTTTGGGAAGGGGCTGGTCAGACCCCCCCATGGCACGTGGCCATCTGGGGGCACAGAGATGGGTCTTTGGTAATTGGGGAAAGCGCAGCAGCAACTGAGGTCTCACTTCTGTAGGCTTGGGGTTCTCCCCAGGACACTGGGGAAATGAAATCTGGAGAAAGGCGAGGCTGGGAGAGCAAAGGGGCGGCTCTGCCAGCCCCTAGGCTGGGAATGTTTCCTTCTGCCCTGGGGTTCCCTGGAGCCTGGAGGGGTGGGAATAAGCAGGGAAGGCCAGATTCACAGTGGCATCAGCATCAGCCGTTTAGAAAAGTTGTTTTGTTTTTTTATTTTATCTTTTTTAGAGACACGACTCATATCCTCTGAGTCATGGGTGGAGGAGGGAGTGGGGGGGCGTGTGTGTGTGTGTCGGGTGGGGGGCGATGCGGCTGGCCAGTCATCAGCAGCTGGACCTGAGCTTCCCGGGCGCCCTGTGCAGAGGTGGAATGGCTCTGCTCTCACCCCTCCCTGCCCCCTCCCTCGCCATCTAGAGGCATGGGTCATCGAATGAGCACCGTTAGGGACATGACTGACTTACTGGATCTTCTCTCTGACTCTAGAAAACCACCACAACTCCAGGGAGGAAACCGAGGGGCAGACCCAAAAAACTGGTAGGTGAAGGAGGGGCTGCTGCTGGGCTTTCGAGGGAGGGGGTTACGAACGGGGATGCCTGGTCACCTGCATCCAAAATGGCCAGATGCTCAGCCCGGGGCATTTAAAGGGCTGTGCTGGTGAGAAGCGAGGGGTCCCAGGTATAAGTCACACCCCTCTGCCTACCCTGGGGGTGCCTCCTCATCTCCCCTCTGCTGCTGAATTAAGAGTCAGAAGGGCTAGGCCGAGTAGGGGCTGCCTCCAGGGGTGCCAGCCTTCCTTCTGGCCTCCTTCTAGCTCCGTCCTGCCCCCTCAGCACCCCAAGGCCTTCATTCCTCGAGCTGAGCCACCAGCAGGGTGGGGGCAGTTAGGGGGGCGCTGGCCAGGCCCCAGGAGTGAGTAACAGGAAACAAGCTGTTTTGGAGTTTGTGCTGGGCATGGGGGCCGCAGGCCCATGCGGTGTCCCGACATTCCCGCCCAGTGAGTGAGCCCCGGCGGTACACACTTCCCCCTCTTCCCTGCCCTGGCCTGGGGTCAGTCGGTGGCCACCTGAGACCACTCCAGCACCTGCTCCTACAGGCCAAGACCCCCTGCCCCCACCAGGAGCTCACCCCGTCCCCTGCTTCCTTCCTTCCCTCTCTCCTGTCCCACCCATCAGGAGCCAGTGGCTTCCTGGGTGCTGTGCCCATTGTACCCCCCCCCCCATGGGCCTAGGGGCTGCCTGAGGCCTGGCTTCTGGCCCTATGTTGCGAGCTGCATGTGTGTGGTTTGTTGTTTTTTTTTTTTTTCCCCTCCCTTTAAATTCCTCCTTTTTTATGAATGAAACCCGGGCAAGGAGGTTGCTGAGTCACCCACACACTCAACCCTGACTCATCCCCCTTCTGGAGAGCCAGGGAGTACAGGGTGGGGTGGGGGAGAGTCTGGCCCCTGTCCCTTCCCCCGCGACACCTCCACCTCCACCCCTGGGCCCCCGGGGGTGAGGAGGAGGGAGGGGGTGAGGAGGGAGGTGCGCCAGGCCCCAGCTCAGGCTTACGGCCCCACCCATCTCCACCCATCTCGCAGGAGAAGGAGGAAGAAGAGGGCATCTCGCAGGAGTCCTCGGAGGAGGAGCAGTGACCGGACCACCGGCTTGTCCCAAGGAGCAGCGTCCTGGGACTGGACAGCCTCGCTCCACTCCCACCGCCTCTGCCCCTTCCCCCAGGCCCACGCATCAACAACCCTTCTGGGCACTTCCACCCCTGCCCTTGTCACACTACACAGCATACCAGCCACTATAGGGCCCCCTGTGGCCCGAGTGGGGGACAGTTTTCCTTAGGTTTTTGGTTCCCAGCCACCCTTCCTGCCCATACACATACCCACTTGCCCTCCTGGACAAGGCTAATGTCCCACTTGGCCGCACCCTGCACCTGTGTGTTCCCACTCCCTTGGGGTGGGGATACTTGTCTGGGCTCCTGGTTTGGGGGCCCCCTTTTCTGTTTATCCATTCTTCCCTCTGGCTCCCCATAAGGGAGTTTGAGGGGCTCCCCTGGCCTTAAAAGGGGCCCAAGCCCCACCTATCTCATTCTGACATGCCCCATACTGGCAGCAGCAGGTATGGCCAATGGAGGGGGGTGCTCAGGCTCCAAGGATGCCCCTGACCTGTGTCTTTGTCACCAGATGGGGTTCATACCTTCCTTTCTTTCCCACCTTCACTAGGCCCTACAGAAGGTCAACAGTGCCCCTTCCTTGGTGTGCTAGAAGGTAGGGGGGTTTGAGTCTCAGAACCTCTTCCCAGGGGCTCCAGCCCACCCTGGCCTCACTCTGGAATCTGAGTGTATTGCAGTAAAGAGGCCCAGCAGCCTTTAGTACAGCAGGGTTGAGGAGGCCCAGCTCCCTGGGGCCATGTAAGATCTCCGCTTCCTCTCTAAACCCATTTCCTCTTTGCTCAGATGGGGCACAAAGAGCTAGCCTTGCCCATTCCCATCCCTCCTCTCCTCCCCACCCCCCAAGGTTCTGGTTCCATCTTTCCCCTGTTCACAAACTACCTCTGGACAGTTGTGTTGATTTTGTTCAATGTTTCATTCTTAAATGTCCATCATCGCTGCTGCTGCTACCAGCGCCAAATGTTCACCCTCATTGCCTCCCCGTTCTGCCCATATTCCCCTCCCCCCAGATACTTCACGGGGAAGAGGGGCTGGGGTGCCACAGGCTGGGATACTGGCTACCCCAGTCCCAGGGCAGGGGGGGCCCTGCCCCGAGGATGCTGCAGCAGAGTGAGGAGGGGAAGCCCGAGGTGACCGAGGGTGTAGGGCCACCCCCTCCCCTAACAGGAGGGGGTAGGCATTTGTCCCAGCCTGGGGCCCTCCTGGTTTCCTATTTGCAGTTACTTGAATAAAAAAAATATCCTTTTCTGGACTGGAGGCTTTTTCTGTGGTGGGCACTCCCAGAGCCTGGAGGAAGTGGAAACCAAAGAATCTAGTGTGTGGGGTGGCACCTACAAGGTGCTCTGTCTCCTGCCCTGGTAAAGCTGGGTGAGAACTGGAAAAGGGATCACCTGCAGGGAAGGAAAAGTGCCCCTCTGGAAGAAATCCATCACACCCCTAGCCACAAAAGTTTTATTTACAAAATATATACATGTTATATACACCAGGCCCTGCCGCCATGAAAATGACTCTGAAACCCTCCTGGAGGAGCTGATGCCAAAGCTAAGGCAGGGTGGGCTGGAGAGGTGGCACCTAAGTAAAGGGAGAGGAGTCTCCCAGCCACCCCTCCCCTGAGAAGGAAAAGCTGTCCTCTCTTTAGTGCCTGGGGTAGGTGGTGGGTTCAGCCCACTGAAGGCCTAGGGTCTGTGGTGGGGTGACTGCTGTGCAGGGGCTGGGTAAGTGGGTGCAGCTGCGATAGCCGAGAGGCGGGACAGAGACCCAGTATCCAGGGGGATGGGAGGGGGAAGCAGGTTGGAGGGCTGGCTCTGAAGACTGGGGCAGGGGCTCAGTTCATGTCTTGACGTCCAGCAAGGGCATCCGCTTGTGCTGGTAGCCGCTCTGCCAGCCCTGTACAACCTGTGGGGGAGGACACTGCACCCCGGTGCTGGGCTCCAGTCCCAGGTCAATGCCACAGTTCTTGGGTGAGGCATCTCAGAGAGGCAGGCTCAGGGCAGAACCAAGCTCTGATTGCAGGAGTGAGTATGGGTGAGAGCAGCAGTCCCCCGCCCCAACCTCTGCCCTGAAAGTGCTCACCTTGGGGTCTCCCACATCAGACAGAAGCTCCTGCTCAGCCTCATGCAGCTCCTCAGCGGGGTCGTAGCTATACATGGGGAGCAAGTGGTGGCGAAGCCGGTCCACCCTGGGGAGCAGGGGAGGAGGTCCAGTCCAGGAGGCTCCCACTCTCCTCAGTGAACTCCTGACTTTCTGGTCTCCACTCCCCCAGGTAGGGGAACTTCCCAGTCCATGTGTCTTTCCAGGGCACACTAGGACTCTTAAGACAGAATGTTTGCCCACCTCTGCCAAGTGGCTTCTCCCCACTGGGTAAGTTGGGGCTGGGGAAGGGAAAAGCTAAGAGTTGGGTATAGGGAATTTCAGAGTTGTACTGGAGTTACTGAGGGGCACCCTACACATATGCAGAGAGCTCTGGTCTTATGGGGAGAAATTTAAATGGAACTGGGATAGAGGGAGATAGCATTGGGGGCACCCAGAGGATACTCACCGCTTTTTCTTCTGGACATACATTACCTGTAACAGAGACAGCACTATGGAGACTGCTGAGCCCAGGAAGTTCCCACAAGCCAGAGGGGACCCATGTCCACATCCTTCACCCCTCTAACATCAGGATGACTGAGATGAGCTGTGTGCAGACTGGACAGGACCCACCCTGTCCCGGCCTTAGCAAAGGTGTGGGTGTAGTGGTGTGGGGTGGGAGGGGGGCTCCTTACCACAGCCACAACCACCCCGACCAGGGTGATCAGGAAGAAGGGCCCCAACACGTAGCCCACCATGGAGTCGCTGTTGGCCTGGGGGGCATTGGGCACCGTGGTGTTACTCATGACATCGGTAGCGGCAGCCTGAGTCAGAGGGCTGGGTTGTCAGCATGGGCAGTGGCGTGCTGGGAGGGTGCCTCCACTGGGCTCCCTGGCGAGGAGGAAGGGAGGTTATTTCACCCAGGGTGATGTCCAAACTCTGGACCCCCTCCCCAGAGCTGAGATATATAAAAACTTAGGTCAGACATACTGGGACAAGAGATGTTCCAGGTAGACATACTGGGTGTAAACCCTCCAGTAACTCCATCAATCCAGGGTGCAAAGGGCACCAAGTGAAGGCCCAGATCAGGGGACTCGGCTTGAGTCCTGCCCAGTTCCTATCCCCGAATCAGGGTGGGGTCCAGCTCAGGTGCTGGACAAATAGTGGCAGTTCCCACCTCCTCCTAGGGAATGGTTAGATTCAGGTCCCTGGCTGCTGCCTGACACCTCCTGGACACCGTCCAGGGAGCAAATGGAGAGATGAGATGAACATAGAAGGTTCTTGGACAGCCCAGGGGTGAGGTGGGAGCATGTGAAGGAGCCTGCTTGTCATGGTCCCATCCCCGCACTTGAAGCTCTGCACCCCATGACTGGGCTCCATGCCTTCCTCTACGTCTCTGGTGTCACCAGACACCTAGTCTGAACAGTCATCGATCTCATGTGCCAGAGTGGGCAGGGAGTGCTGTGGCTGGACTGTTTCTGTCAGGTGAGGTCACCTCCCCTCTGATCCCCTCCGTGGGCTCTGCTCGGGTCCCTCCTCTCCTGGTCTGACAGGGCAGAAGTGGAGAGGGTCAGCTCCATAGACAGATGCAAGGAGACCGCCCTGGGGCAGCTGCACGCAGGTGCCCCAAAGCCCCCGACCCCAGTTCTCCTGGGTCTTCATCAATGGGCGAGGTATGAATGGGCTACCTGCCCTCGTGTCTGTGGGGCAGCGGGCTTGCCTGAACCCAGTCGCTTACTCACCACGGTCGTGGGGACACGTCTGGGTGAGGAGGTTGACAGGCCGCTCCTAGGATGCGGGCCAGCAGCGGCGGGGTTGGGTGAGGGGAAGTACTTCCCACCGCGCTGGGAGGCTGAGGCCGTGGGAGAGGAGGTATTGGGGACACACGGAGGGGCCGCCTGCACCAGGGCATCCTGACACCCTGAGGCGTGGACCCGTGCCCGTGCTCCGCAACTCCGCAGCCCGGCCAGTGCGGCCATGCCTTACCTCCCGCCGCTGCAGCCCCGACAGCAACGCCCGCGGTTGGCTCCCAAGCCCCGGAAGAGCCGGCAGGCGCGTGATCAAAGGACCCGGGGAAATAGGCGGGGCTTCGAGGCAGGGGCGCAGCCAATCCGGTGGCGGAAGGCGGCCGGCCCGGAGACCTCTGGAGCCGCCAATCCGGAGGCGGTAAGTGGGCGGGGCGAAGGCGGGGGCGTCCAGGCTTGCAGGTTCCACCGGCGACAGCAGGGGGCAGCGTAGGGCTGCGCTGCGAGGGGCGGAGGGTGCGCGGAAAGTGTTGGGAGCGCGCGCGCGCGGTTTCCCGGCGTCCCCCGGGGCGGGCTCCAGCCCTGGCAGCGCTTCTGTGACTCCAGGTTGAAATGTTTCTTAACCTCGCTCAACGGTTTGGTTGGAGGCCAAGGCTAGGGGCAAGCTACACTCTAACATTGTGCACAGGCGTGTGTCGACTGGACCCGCGCTCCTCCACGACAGGACTCTGCCCCGGGCCCACGAAGTCTCCAGTAGTGTCCGTTGAACCCTCCAAGTCTCTTAGGGCATAGACTGGCCCTTTGGGCTGTGCTCAACCGATGGAGTCCGGCAGGCTTGGGTTAGTCCTGCTGAACCACCCTCACTCACCCACGTACCTACCCTCTCGGCGCCTCCGTTTTAACACCCGTAGACAAGTTGTTGTGAGGATTAAATGATGACAAGGGTAAAGGCACATTTAGTATTCCCTAAATGTTAAGTTCCTCCAGTTTACCTCCTCCTCTTGGGGGAGGCAGGGGACAGGAACAGACGGAGCGACCGAGTGAGGTTCCCCCTGGGTCAAAGACAACTTGCTAAGTAGGTAAGCTTAGGTCAGAGCTTTTGTGGTCTGATCATTTAAATATTGCATGCTTGCTGTGGAAATCTGGGTAAGATTCCTGGGTTATATCAATGTCAATATACTGGTTGTGGTATTTTTTTTTTTAAGATTTTATTTATTTATTCATTTATCCCCCCCTTGCTGCTTGTGCTCGCTGGGTCAGCTAACCACGCCGTGGGGGCGGGCCTGCCTTCACCAGGAGGCCCCGGGAACCGGGCCCGGGGCCTCCCATATAGTAAACGGGAGCCCTACTGATTGAGCCACAGCCGCTTCCCTTGGTTGTGGTATTAAAACTATAGTTTTACCAGAAGGAAGGTAGGCAACGTGTGCAACTGAATTATTTCTTACAACTGCATGTAAATCTACAATGAAAAAAAAAAGTGTGAATACATATGTGTGTGTAGTTTTTTTTTTCTTTCATTTTTTGTTTTGTTTATTTTGTACATTTAATAATTGAAAACATAAACAATTAAAAACTAAAAAGTAAACACAGATGAATAAATATATACATTTCTCAATTAAATGTAATGGATACATGTAATTTTATTTTTATTTTTTTGAATCAAACAATATATTACACAATATATTTGGTTCATAGTAATGCATTTATACATTATTTGTCCTTTTGTGTCTGGCTTGCTTCACTCAACATAATGTCCTCCAGGTTCATCCATGTTGCCATATGCTTTATGACTTCATTTCTTCTTACAGCTGCATAATATTCCATCGTGTGAATAGACCACAGTTTGTTTATCCATTCTTCTGTTGATGGACACCTGGGTTATTTCCAACTTTTGGCAATGGTGAATAATGTGGCTATGAACATCGGTGTGCAGATGTCTGTTCGTGTCACTGCTCTCAGTTCTTCTGGGTATATACCCAGTAGTGGTATTGCAGGGTCATGTGGCAAGTTTATATTCAAC
>JAKSZT010018658.1:20817040-20836426 GCA_026826555.1 Tolypeutes matacus | reverse complement strand
TTTTTCTGGAGAAGAGGTTCCCGTTTCTTACTAGTCCGCCATCTTCCGGAAGTCCTCCATTCCTTTTTTTTTTTAGGCATTCTTTATTCATCACATCTTTCAAAGATTTATTGAGATATAATTAACATAAGCTGCATTCAATTTGTTTTGACACATGCATATGCTTATGAAACCATCACAATAAAAAATAATGAACAGAGCCATCACCCCAAAAGTTTCTTTGTGATCCCTCTCTCCCAACCCTCACCCCCATCTCCAAGTAAGCATTGATCCACTTTCTGTTACTATAGATTAGTTTGCATTTACTAGAGTTTTACATAAATAGAACCATACCGTATTATTATTTTTTTCACCTGGCTTCTTTCACATAGCATATTTTAAGATTGATCCATGTTGTTGAGTGTATCAATAGTTGCCTTTTATTACGGAGTAGTATTACACTGACTTCATATATCACAATTTGTTTATCCATTCACCTGCTGATGGACATTTGGGTTGTTTTCAATTTGAAGCTATTACAGATAAAGCTATGAACATTGATATACAAGTTTTAGTATGGACATATATTTCCTTTTCTTTTGAGTAGATACTTAGTAGAATGGCTAGATCAAATGGCAGGTAAATGTCTTTTTTTCTTTTTTTTTTTTTTTTTTAATTGTGGTAACATATGTACAACATAAAATTTCTCATTTGTAGCAGTTTGATATTGTATATGAATTCCAAAAATAGATATTGGATTATGTTTGTGAACTGGTCTTTTCCTCTGGGCATATTAGATTATATTGGATTCAGAGGTTTCAGTTTTAGTTGATTAAATAATGATTAAGGCTTTGATGGAGCCACATCATTAGGACATTAAGTCCCCGCCCCCTTGGCGGGCCGGGGCTCACAGAGAAAACCACACGGCAGAGAAGAGAGTGGGAGTTTTGATCCTGGAGCCTGGGAAGTAAACACACAGAGAAGCAGATACAGGAGGAAGAAAAGTCTCCATTAAACACAGGCAGAAGCCTCTGGGAGAAAGACAGAGCCATTCGCCTGATAGTTTGCAGCTGCAGAGACCAGAACCCTGAGCAGCTAAGCCTGGAAGGAAACGAGCCCCAGGAGAGGGACGAGACTTATGCCAGCCTACAGCTGATATTGGAAGAAGCTGGGACCACAGAGCCTTCAGAGGAAGAGGGAGGCTAAACACTTGCAGATATTGGCAGCCATCTTGCTCCAACATGTGGCAACAGACTTTGGCAAGGAAAGTAACTTACGCTTTATGGCCTGGTAACTATAAGCTTCTACCCCAAATAAATACCCTTTATAAAAGCTAACAGATTCTGGTATTTTGCATCAGCACCCCTTTGGCTGACTAATAGTACACCATTTTAACCACTTTCAAGTATAGATGTGTTTAACTCTTAAGAAACTGCAAAACTCTTTTCCAAAGTGGTTAATACCACTTTACATATCTACCAACAGTATATGAGAGTTGCAGTTCTTCCACAGTTTCACCAATACTTGGCATGATTTCACTATTTTTGATTTTTCTTTCTTTTTTTTTTTTTTGCTTTGTGGCTGAAATTTTTTTAAATATATTTTTATTGCAGAAGTTGTGGACTTAAGCAATCATGCATATGTGTGGAATTCCCATACAACCACCCTTCACCAACACACCACACCATTGAAAACATTTATTACAGATTATGAGATATTATCATCAGACTATTTCCACTAACTATGGTCCATAAAGCATACATTTGGCATATTTTTTATATACCCCCTATTATTAACCCAGTATCATATTTGACCATAGCTGTGAGGATCTGTTTCTGAACCAGCAATTTGGTTCCATTTATGTGTCTATCTTTATGCCAGTACTATGCTGTTTTTACCCCTGTAGCTAGGTAATTTGTGGTTTTTTTGCTTTTTTTTTTTTTTTAAGATATCAAGGCCAGGGACTGAACCCAGGACCTCGAATGTGGGAAGCTGGTGCTCAACCACTGAGCCACATCGGCTTCTCTGAGTTGGATTTTTCGTTTGTTTTGCTTGTTGTTTGTTTCTGTTGTTTGTTTCTGTTGCTGTTTAGGAGGCACCAGGAACTGAACCCAGTGGGAGTCAGGAGCTCAACCACTCGAGTCACATTGTTCCCCTAGGTAATATGATTTAAAGTTCGGAAGTGAAAGTCCTCCAACTTCACTTTTCCTTTTTAAGATGTTTCTGGCTGGGAAGCGGCTGTGGCTCAATCGGTGGGGCTCCCGTTTGCCATATGGGGGGCCCCGGGTTTGGTTCCCGGGGCCTCCTGGTGGGGGCCTCCTGGTGGGGGCGGGCCCGCCCGCACGGCGTGGTTGGCTGGCCCGGCGGGCACGGGCAGCAAGGGGGGGATAAATGAATAAATAAATAAAAAAAAAAAGATGTTTCTGGCTATTCAGGGGCCCTTACCCTTCCAAATAAATTTGATAATTCTGTTTTCCATTTGTTTAAAAAATGCTGGTGCAATTTCATCGGAATCACATTGAATCTGTATATCAATTTGGGTAAAATTAACATCTTAATGATATTTAATCTTCCAATCCATGAAGATGGAATATTCTTCCAATTATTTAGGTCTTTTTTTCTTTCTTTTAGCAATGCATTGTGGTTTTCTGAATACAATTGCTTTACATCCTTGGTTAAGTTTATTCCTAAATATTTGATTCTTTTAGAATTTTACTATTGTAAATGGAATTTTACTATTGTAAATGGAATTTTTTCCTGAATTCTCCTAAGATTGCACAATACTAGTGTATAGAGAACATCACTTATTTTTGCGTATTGATCTTGTATCCTGACACTCTACTGAAATCATTTATTAGCTCTAGCAACTTTGTTGTATATTTTTCAGGACCTTCTAGATATAGGATTGTATCATCAGTGAATAGTGGAAGTTTTACTTCTTCCTTTCTGATTTTGATGTCTTTTATTTCTTTTCCCTGCCTGATTGCTCTAGCTAAAACCTCTAGCACTATGTTTTTTTTTGTTTGTTTGTTTGTTTGTTTTTAAAGATTTTATTTATTTATTCATTTATCCCCCCCTTGCTGCTTGTGCTCGCTGGGTCAGCTAACCACGCCGCGCGGGCGGGCTTGCCTTCACCAGGAGGCCCCGGGAACCGAACCCGGGGCCTCCCATATGGTAAACGGGAGCCCCACTGATTGAGCCTCAGCCGCTTCCCATCTAGCACTATGTTGAACAACGGTGGTAACAGTGGGCATCCTTGTTTTTTCCCTGATCTCAACAGGAAAGCTTTCAGTCTTTCCCACTGAGTACAATGTTAGCTGTGAGTTTTACATATATGGCCTTTATCATGTTGAGAAAGTTTCCTTCAATTCCTATCTTTTTTTTTTTAGATGTTTTATATGTCATCTTTTTTTTTTTTACTTTATTTTGTACATTTAATAATTGAAAATATAAACCATTAAAAACTAAAAAGTAAACACAGATGAATAAATATATACATTTCTCAATTAAATGTAATGGATACATATAAAAAATCTTTTAATCAAACAATATGTTACATAATATATTTGGTTCATAGTAACGCATTCATACAGTATTTGTCCTTTTGTGTTTGGCTTGCTTTGCTCATCCATGTTGTCATGTGCTTTACGACTTCATTTCTTCTTACAGCTGCATAATATTCCATCGTGTGACTAGACCACAGTTTGTTTATCCATTCGTCTGTTGATGGACACCTGGGTTGTTTCCAACTTTTTGCAATGTTGAATAATGTTGCTATGAACATCGGTGTGCAGATGTCTGTTCGTGTCACTGTTCTCAGTTCTTCTGGGTATATATACCCAGTAGTGGTATTGCAGGGTCACGTGGCAAGTCTATATTCAACTTCTTTAGGAACTGTCAAACAGTCCTCCATAGTGGTTGTACCATCCTGCATTCCCACCAACAGTGAAGAAGTGTTCCTTTCTCTCCACATCCTCACCAACACTTGCAGTTCTCTCTCTCTCTCTCTTTTTTTTTTTTAATATTTTAAAAGATGCTTAGATTACATAAATGTTACACAAAAATTATAGGGATTCCCATGTTCCCCAACTCCCACACCTCCCATAACATCCCACATAAACATCTTTCATTTAGTGTGGCACATCACCTGCAACAGATATACACATCCTGGGGCTTTGCCACTAAGCATGGACCATAGTTCACATTGTAGACCACACTCTCTCCCACACAGTTCTGCTGATGTAAAATGGCCTATATCTCTGTCTTTTTAATAGTGGCTATTCTGATAGATGTGAAATGATATCTTATTGTAGTTTTGATTTGCATTTCCCTAATCATGAGTGATGTTGAGCATTTCTTCATGTGTCTTTGCCATTTGTATTTCTTCTTTAGAGAAATGTCTATTCAAGTCTTTCACCCATTTTTTAATTGGGTCGTTTGTCTTTTTATTGTTGAGTTGAATAAGAAATAAATGATTTTTTTTTTTTTTTAGGAGGTACCTGGGATTGAACCCAGGACCCCGTACATGCAAAGCAGTGCTCAATCACAGAGCTATACCCACTCCCCCAATTCCTATCTTTTGTAGTATTTTTATCAAGAAAGGATGCCATATTTTGTCAAATGCCTTTTCTGAGTAAACTGATAGGATTATGTGGTTTTTCTTCTTTAATTTATTAATGTGGTATATTAAACTGATTGATTTTCTTGTGTTGAACCACCCTTGCATGCCTGGTATAAAACCCACTTGATCATGATAACTAATTCTTTGAATGTGTTGTTGGATTCCATTACCAAGTATTTTGTTGAAGATTTTTGCATCTGTATTCATTAGGGAAATGGGTCTGTAATTTTCTTTTTTCATAAAATCTTTACCTAGCTTTGGTACTAGGGTCATATTGACTTCATAGAATGAGTTTGGTAGCATTCCTTCTTGTCCAATTTTCTGGAAGAGCTTGAGTAAGATTGGTATTAAATCTTCTTTGAATGCTTGGTAGAACTCATCTGTGAAACCATCTGGTCCTGGGCTTTTCATTTTGGGTGAGTTTTTGATGAAGTTTCAATCTCTTTACTTGTGATTGGTTTGTTGAGGTCTTCCATTTCTTCTAAGATCAGTGTAATTTGTTCCTAGGAATTTTTCCATTTCATCTACATTGTCTAGTTTGTTGGCGTACAGTTGTTCATAGTATCCTCTTACGATCTCTTTTATTTCTGTGGGGTCAATGGTAATGTCCCCGATATCATTTCTGATTTTATTTATTTGCAACTTCTCTTTTTTGTTAGTCTAGCTAAGGGTTTGTCAACTTTGTTAATCTTCTTAAAGAACCAATTTTTGGTTTTGTTAATTCTCTCTATTGTTTTTTTGTTCTCAATCTCATTTATTTCTGCTCTGATCGTTGTTATTTCATTCCTTCTACTTGCTTTGGGAATAGTTTGCTGTTCTTTTTCTAGTTCCTTCAGCTGTGTAATTAGGTCATTGATTTTTAGCTTTTTCTCCTTTTTAAATGGAATCATTGAGGGCTATAAATTTCTCTTTCAGCACTGCCTTCACTGCATCCCATAGGTTCTGATATGTTGTGTTCTCGTTTTCATTCATATTGAGATATTTATTGATTTCTCTTGAAATTTCTTCTTTGACCCACTGATTATTTGAGTGTGTTGTTTAATCTCCATAGACTTGTGAATTTTCCCTTTTTCTGCCTCTCGTTGATTTCCAACTTTATTCCGTTATGATCAGAGAAAGTGCTTTGTATAATTTCAATCTTCTTGAATTTATTGAGATCTGCTTTGTGACCTAACATATGATCTATCCTGGAGAAAGATCCATGCTGTTTGGGGGTGCAATGTTCTGTATATGCCTATTAGATTTAGTCCATTTATTATATTATTCAAACTTTGTTTTCTTTTTTAAAAAGATTTATTTATTTATTCCCCCTCCCCCCATTGTTTGTGCTCACTATTTGCTCTCTGTGTCCATTTGTTGTGTGCTCATCTTCTTTTTAGGAGGCACAGGGTACCAAACCTGGGACCTCCCATGTGGGAAGGAGGCACCCAATGGCTTGAGCCACCTCCATTCCCTGCTTGTTGTGTCTCTCAGTGTGTTGCCTCGATGTGTGTCTTCATTGTGTCAGCTCACTGCACCAGCCTGTTGGGTCAGCTCATAATCTTGCTTGTCTTCTTCAGGAAGCACCAGGAACTGAACACGGGACCTACCATGTGATAGGTGGGCGCCCAGTTATTTGAGCCTCATCTGCTTCCCTCTCTGTTTCTTTATTCATCCTCTGGCCATGTGTTTTATCCAGTTCTGGGAGTGGTGTATTGAAGTCTCGAGCTTTTGTTGTAGAGATATCTAAATCTCCCTTCAGTTTTGCCAGTGTTTGCCTCATGTATCTTGGGGCATCCTGGTTAGGTGCATATACATTTATAATTGTTATTTCTTTCTGGTGAATTGCCCCTTTTATTAATATATAATGTCCTTCCTTGTCTCAAAGGACAGTTTTGCTTTGAAAGTCTAATTCATCTGATATAAGTATAGCTACTGCAGCTTTTTTTTTTTTTTTTTTGGTTACTGCATGCATGGAATATCTTTTTCCAGCCTTTCACTTTCAATCTGTTGGTATCCTTGGGTCTAAGATGAATCTCTTGTAGACAGCATATAGATGGCTCATATTTTCTCATCCATTCTGCCAGTCTGTGTCTTTTGATTGAGGAGTTTAACCCATTAACATCCAATGTTATTACTGTAAAGGCAGTTCTTATTTCACCAGTTTTGGCCTTTGGGTTTTATCTGTCAAATTTTGTTTTCACCACTCTTTTCATACTTTTAGATACTTTTTACTAATATAATCTTCATTTCTAGACTCTCTTCCAAGCCTCTCTTGTCTGTCTTTTATTTTCAGGCTATAGCTCTCCCTTAGTATTTCCTGCAAAGCCAATCTCTTGGTTAAAAACTCTCTCAGTTTCTGTTTATCTCTGAATATTCTAAACTCACCCTCATTTTTTTTTTTTTAAAGATTTTATTTATTTATTCATTTATCCCCCCCTTGCTGCTTGTGCTCGCTGGGTCAGCTAACCACGCCGTGCGGGCGGGCTTGCCTTCACCAGGAGGCCCCAGGAACCGAACCCAGGGCCTCCCATGTGGTAAACGGGAGCCCTACTGATTGAGCCACAGCCACTTCCATCACCCTCATTTTTGAAAGACAATCTTGCTGGATATAAGATTCTTGGCTGACAGTTTTTCTCTTGCAGTATCATAAATATATCATACCACTGCCTTCTTGCTTCCATGGTTTCTGATGAGAAATTGGCACTTAATCTTATTGGGTATCCCTTATATGTTATGCATTGCTTTTCTCTTGCTACTCTTAGAATTCTCTCTTTGTCTTTGGCATTTGACATTCTGATTACTATGTGTGTTGGAGTTGGTCTATTCAGATTTATTTGGAGGGGAGTACGTTATGCTTCTTGGACATGGATATCTATGTCCTTCAATAGGGTTGGGAAATTTTCTACCATTATGTCTTCAAATATTCCTTCTGCCCCTTTTTCCTTCTCTTTTCTTTCTGGGACACCCGTTACACATATGTTTGCATATCTCTTGCTGTCATTTAGTTCACTGAGATACTGTTCAATTTTGTCTATTCTTTCCTTCATCTCTTCTTTCCTATGTTTGCTTTCAGAGGCCATGTCTTCAAGCTCACCTATCCTTTCTTCTGCCTCCTCAAATCTGCTGTTATATGCCTCTGATGTATTTTTAATTTCATTTATTGCACCTTTCATTCCCATAAGATCTGCTATTTTTCTATGTATGCTTTCAAATTCTCCTTTGTACTCACCCAGTGTCATCTTTTTTTTTAAAGATTTATTTAATTTATTTATTTCTCCCCACCCCCTTGTTGTTTGCGCTCACTGTCTGTTGTATGTTCATTTTCCCTTTTTTTATTTTTATTTTTAGGAGGCACATGGAACTGAACCAGGGGCCTCCCATGTGGGAGGGAGGCACCTAATCACTTGAGCCACTTCTGCTCCCCACTTTGTTGTGTTTCTCATTATGTTTTTCCTCCTTGTGTCTCTTGTTAAACCATCTTGTTGCATCATCTTGTTGTGTCAGCTCGCTGTCTTGCTCATTTTCTTTAGGAGGCACTGGGAACCAAACCCAGGACCTCCCATGTGGTAGGCTGCAGCTCAATTGCTCGAGCCACAGCCACTTTCCTCAGTATTGTCTTTTTTTTTTTTTTAAAGATTTATTAATTTATCCCCCCCACCATTGTTTTTGCACTTGATGTCTGCTCTCTCTGTCCATTTGCTGTGTATTCTTCTGTGTCTGCTTGTCTTCTCTTTAGGCAGCACCAGGAACTGATCCTGGGACCTTCCAGAGTAGGAGAGAGGCACTCAATTTCTTGCACCACCTCAGCTCCCTGGTCTGCTGTGTCTCTTATTGTCTCTCATCTGTGTCTCTTTTTGTTACGTCATCTTGCTGCGCCAGCTCTCCATGTGGGCCAGCACTCCTGCATGGGCCAGCACTCCATGTGGGCCAGCACTCCACACAGGCCAGCTCTCCACTTGGGCCAGCTTGCCGTGCGGGCAGGTTGCCTTCACCAGGAGGCCCTGGGAATCGAACCCTGTACCTCCTATATGGTGGATGGGAGCCCAATCACTTGAACCACATCTGCTTCCCCTCAGTGTCTTTTTTAAGATTTATTTTATTTATTTATTTATACCCCCCTTGCTGCTTGTGCTCACTGTGTCTGTTTGCTGTGCATTTTTCTGTGTCTGCTTTCCTCCCTTTGTTGCGTCATCTTGCTGCACCTGCATGGGCTGTCAGCTCGCCTCACAGGTCAGCTTGCCTTCACCAGGAGGCCCTGGGAATCGAACTCAGGGCCTCCCATATGGTAAACAGGAGCCCAACCAATTGAGCCACAGCTGCTTCCTCAGTGTCTTCTTAATATCCTTAATCTCTTTAGCCATCTTATTTATTTATTTATTTTTATCTTTAAACAATTTACTGAAGTATATCATTCATACATGAACATACATAAACTATAAGTGTTCAGTGGACATTGTGAACTTACAAAACAAACATGCATAACATCATACAGGGCTCCCACATATCACCCCCCCACAAACACCTTGCATTGTTATGAAACATTTGTTAACATATCGTGAAAGAGCATTGTCAAAGTATTACTATTAGCTGTAGTCCATATCTTCCTTCCCTATACATTTTTTTAAGGATTTATTAATTTATTAATTTACTTTTATCCATTTTTACCCCCCCCTCACCATTTTTGCTATTTCTGTATCCATTCACTGGGCGACTCTGTGTCAGTTTCCTGCCCTCTCTTCTCCTCCTTCTCCTCCTGTCTTCACTGGGATTCGATCCTCGGAATGTCCGATGTGGGAGAGAGGCATCCTACTGCCTGTGCCACCTTAGTTCCTGGTTTTTTGGCACATCTCGTCTTGGCTCTCCCTTGTGTCACTCTCCTGCTACATTGTCATCTGGCTGTGTGGCTTGTGGGGCCTGGAGGCCCATGTGCCTTCTATATTTTTCTTTTTTAAATTTTTACTGGGAGGTCCCAGAGATCGAACCCAGGTCCCTCCATATGGGAGACAGACACCCAACCATTTGAGTCACATCTGTCCCCCTGTTACATCTCTTAAGTTTGACCATAGATATCTAGAGTTACAGTCATTTCCCCATACAGGATGGTCATATAATAAATCAGGCTAAGTTTATCACCAGCATTCCAAAAACCAGACCTAGGGAGAAAAACTAGGTCTGGGGACACATGCATGGTTTCTAATATAGCGAATGTTTAGCCTACCCTGATTATCACAAAATCAGGGACAGCGAGAATATTCGCATAATCTTATTGAATTTATTAAAGAGATTTGTTTGAACATCTATGACTAGTTGTCTTAACTCCTTTTGTCATCTGGAGGCTTATCTTGTTCCTTTGCCTGAACCATATCTTCCTGTTTCTTGGTATGGATTGTAAATTTTGTTGGTGTCTTAGCTTCTGGCTTACTAGATGTATATATTCTGGGTGCAGTTTCTCTCTTTAGTTTAGGGCTTTCTTTCCCTTTTTCCCTTGTTGGTTGTGTAGTAGGAGCTGAGGATGTAGTTTGTACTGTAAGCTCTGAAGCCTGATGCTGTCCATGTTGCCACAGGGACTGGTGAAGCTTCTCCCACCTTTGTCCTCTGCCAGGAGTAGGGACAGAGCTGCAGCCATGCATAATAATCCAAGTTGTGCAGGCCAAGACTGTCTGTAGTTGCCCAGAGAAACTGATGAAACTTCATGCCCCTTCCTCCCCTGCCTGGGGCAGGGATTGAGCTGCAGGCGTGGGCAATAATCTATGCTGTACATATCCAAAATGACCACAGTTGCCCAGGTAGACTGATGTAGCACCAGCCCCCCTCCACCACTGCCAGGGGAGGGGATAGACCCCCTGGAGCACCCAACAATCTAATCCATGTGGGCCAAATGCACCTGCAGTTGCTCTGAGAGGCTGAGAGAGTACTGTCACTTCTGCCCTTCAGGGGGTAGGGATAGATCCACAGGTACCCAATAGTCCAGTCTGTGCAGGCCAAAAGCAGCCTTCGGTTGCAGGAAGGCTGAAGAAACACCAGTCTCCTCCTATCTTATGGGGTTGGAGGGGTGGAGATGGAATTGAAGGTGCTCAACAAACCAGTTTGTGTGGACTGAAAGCACCTGCAGCTTCCCAGAGAGGCTGACTGAAACACAGCTCCTCTCCTGTCCTATTGGGGTACAGAGATGGGACCCCAGGTATCTGACTATTCAGTCTGTGCTGGCAGAAAGCACCTGCAGTTACCTGGAGAGAGTGGTGCAAGTCCCTGCTAGAGGTGGGGCTGGAGCCTAGGCTAGGTCTGCAATCCAATCTGGGTGGAAAGAAGCCAGCCCCTACTATCACTGTGATTTTCAGTCAGCCCCACTTCCCCTCGTACCAGCGGCAGAGTTAAAATGGTAGTTGGCCTCTTTCCAACTTGGACAGGTTCAAACTTTAGCTGTTCTAAGGATTATACTTTAGCCAGCCAAATTTACTAATCAGTAGCTGAAGGCAGTGGCCAACCATCTCTTTATCCCCATTTTTGGGAAATAGAGCTTCCAACTCCAGTCATGGAATAGTTCCCGAGGTGGTTTGTGCCACCAGTGGAGGATGGACACTGGCCTCCATGACATGGAATGCTCTACTCATGCAACTTCACCACAGATGGGCAGTCTTCTCCTTCCATTCTTTCAAGTATGTTGCAAGATGCTCTTCTGGTCTCCTGGGCTCCCCAAACATGTGCTTTAGATAGCTCTGGGTGATTACTAACTTCCCTATACAATGAACTGACTCTTGGAGCTCCATACTCAGCAGCCATCTTGCGCCTTCTCTCCAGTATTTTTAATTTTACCCATTCTTATGAATATGTAGTGATATCTCATTATAGTTTTTTTTCATTAAGTTTTAATTTGTATTTTCCTTATAACTAATGATGTTAGCATCTTTTCTTGTGCTTATTTGTCATTCATATATCTTTGGTGAAGTGTCCATTCAAATCTTTTGTCCATTTTTTTTAGTCTGATTTTTTATTATTGAGTTTTAAGAGTTCTTAATATAGTCTATATACAAGTTCTTTACCAGATATATGCTTTGCAAAGATTTTCTCCCAGCCTGTGTCTTGTTTTTTCTTCCTCTTAACAGTATTTTTTCAAGAACAGAAGTTTTTAATTTTGATGATGTCCAAGCTATCAATTTGTTCTTTTATGGATTGTGCTTATGGTGTCATATCTAGGTCATAGGAATTTTCACCTAATATTTTCTTCTAAAAGTTTTATAGTTTTGGGTTTAAGTTTAGGTCTATGAACTGTTTTGAGTTAATTTTTGTATATGTTGTGAGGTATGGATCCAAGTTCATTTTTTTGCATATGAATATCGAGTTGTTCCTGCACCATTTGTCAATAAGGCTCTCCTTTCTCCACTGAATTGCTTTTGTGCCTTTGTAAAAATAAGTTGTCCATATATATGTATGTTTATATCAGGATTCTCTGTTCTGGTCCATTCATCTATTTCTTTGTCTTTATGCCAGTACCAAGCTGTTTGGATTACTGGAACTTTATTATAATTCTTTTTTTTTTTTTTAAAGATTTTATTTATTTATTCATTTATCCCCCCCTTGCTGCTTGTGCTCACTGTGTCCATTTGCTGTGTGTTTTTCTGTGTCTGCTTGTCTCCCCTTGCTGGGTCGTCCTGCTGCGTCAGCTCACCACGCCGCGTGGGCCGGCTTGCCTTCACCAGGAGGCCCAGGGAACCGAACCCAGGGCCTCCCATATGGTAAACGGGAGCCCTACTGATTGAGCCACATCCGCTTCCCTATTATAATTCTTGAATCAGGTCATGTTAGCCCCCCAATTTTGTTCTTATTTTCCAGAATTCTTTTGCCTACTTTAGGTTCTTTGCATTGCCATGGGAATTTTATTTTATTTTATTTTAAAGATTTTATTTATTTATTCATTTATCCCCCCCTTGCTGCCTGCGCTCGCTGGGTCAGCCAACCACGCCATGCGGGCCGGCCCGCCCCCACCAGGAGGCCCCGGGAACCGAACCCGGGGCCTCCCATATGGTAAACGGGAGCTCTACTGATTGAGCCACAGCCGCTTCCCTGCCATGGGAATTTTAGAATCAGTTTGCCAATTTCTACCAAAGGAAAAAAAAGCCTCCTGAGATTTTGAATGATATTGTGTTGAATTTACAGATCCGTTTGGGAGAACTGACATATATCGGTATTGGATCTTTGATCCATGAACAAGGTATAGCTCTCCATATAATAGATCTTCTTTAATTTCTATCAGCAATAACTAATAGTTTTCAGCATGCAGATCACTCACATCTTTTGTCAGATTTATCCCTGTTGTAGATAGAATAATGGCCCCCTAAAGATGCCCACATCCTAGTCTAGAACTTGTGAATCTGTTAGGTCACATGGCAAAGGGGTGATTAAGGCTGCAGATGGAATTAAGGTTGCTGATCAGCTGACCTTAAAATAAAGAGATTATCCAATTATCTGTATGGGCCCAATGTAATCATAAGAGTCCTTAAAATGTGGAAAATGGAGGCAGAAAAGTCAGAGTCAGAAGGGATGTGATGATGGAAACAAAGTTGTAGTGATGAGATGTCATGATTCAACCTGCCATTGCTGGCTTTGAGGATGGAAAGGGGCCATGAGTCAAGGTATCCATGCTAATCACCACCCAACGAGGAAAACTGTCTGGATAGATAGTCTCTAAGTGCTGGAAGAGGCAAGGAAATAGATTCAGTCTCCCCAACAGCCTCCAAAAGGAATGCAGCTCTGGGAACACCTTTTAGCCCAGTGAGACCTGTGTCGAACTTCTGACCTCCAGAACTGTAAGATAATAATTTGTGTAGTTTTAAGCCTAAATTTGTGGCAATTTGTTATAGCAGCAATAGGAAATTAATGCAATCCCTAAGTATTTTATATTGTTGGTACTATTGTAAATGATTTTTTAATTTTAATTTGATTGTTGATAGTATATAGAAATACAACTGACTTTTGTATATTAATCTTGTATCCTGTAACTTTGCTAAACTCACAATTTTGGAGATCCCATTGATATTCTACATAGACATCATGTTGTCTGCAAATGACAGTTTTACCTCTTCCTTTCCAATCTGTATGCCTTTTATTTTATTCTTTGCCTGATTGCAGTGGCTAGAACCTCTATTGCAATGTTGAATAGTGCAGACATCATTATCTTATCTTGATCGTAGAGGGAAAGCATTCAGTCCTTTTTCATTAAGTATGATATTTTCATAGATGCTCTTTATCAAGTTGAGGAAATTCTGTTTTGTTTGCTGAGAGATTTTATCAGAAATGGATGTTGGAGTTTATCAAATGCTTTTTCTGTCTATTGAGATGATCACATGGTTTTTCTTTTTCAGTTTGTTAATATAATGAATTACAATGTTTTTTTTTTTGTTGTTGTTTTTTTGTTTTGTTTTGTTTTTTTAAAGATTTTATTTATTTATTCATTTATCCCCCCCTTGCTGCTTGTGCTCGCTGGGTCAGCTAACCATGCCGCACGGGCGGGCTTGCCCTCACCAGGAGGCCCCGGGAACTGAACCCAGGGCCTCCCATATGGTAAACGGGAGCCCTACTGATTGAGCCACAGCCGCTTCCCTGAATTACAATGTTTTATACATGTTTTAATTCCTAGGATAAACCCCACTTGATCATGCTGTAAATTTTGTTTAGAATTTTTTCATTTGGATTTATGAAGGATATTGTTCTGTAGTTTTCTTGTAATGGCCATATCTGGTTTTGTATCAGAATAATGCAGGCCTCATAGAATGAGTCGGAAAGTATACCCTCCTCTTCAATATTTTGGAAGAATTTTTATATTTCTCAATATTATTTTATTATTAGATATTAGTTTGTATATCATAGTTTTATCATCTTTTTTTTTTTTTTTTTAATTTTACCGGGAGGTCCCGGGGATTGAACCCAGGTCCCTCCATATGGCAGATGGACGCCCAACCATTTGAGCCACATCCGCCCCTCTCATCTCTTTTTTAATGTTAGAATTTATGAGTGAAACTATATGGATCTGCAGGGAAGATTTTGGGGGACAGGTAAGGGAGAGGGGAGATACCAAATTATTTTATTGGAAGGAATGGTATAAATGAAATTATTTGGTAGACTTTGATACAACTTATAGAAAAGGTAAAAGTAAATCCAAAATGCATGCACTGCGGTGGTGAAAGTGGAATTCACCCCCATGGTTTTGGAGAATCCAGCCTAATGCCTGGCTTTCCTCCTCACTATTTCCCACGGTGTTCTGTCAAAGAGATACTCTGCCAAGCCAGATTCCCGGGTCCCCAGCTTGTTCAAGATGGTTATGTAGACACCCTATTCTTTGATGGATTTCATCTGCTCATTCAGGTAATGTGTCTCACAGAAGCCACACAAGTGTGGGTTGTTTTTGTCAGTGGCCAGTTTATACAGTTCCAGGAATGACTGATCCACCTTTTTTTCCAAGGGTAACACACACTCCATTGCATTCAGCCCTCTCCCAGTCGTCATGTTCTGATTTCTTCATAACCACATAACCTTGATGGTTCTCCACCTTCATAAGTTCCTCAACATGTTCCCTCGCCTCATGAGATCAGTGAAGAAAATATTTGGCAAAGTCCTTCAAAGCCACGTCATCCCGGTGAGAGCAGTAACACGTGGATAAGTAGGAGTAAGAGGTATAGAATTCCAGGTTGATCCGGCGGTTGGTGGCAGCCTCCAAGTCCTGGCTGTAGTTCTGGCACACCTGGGCAGGACATAGACATCCTGACACGCAGCTGAGGTGAGGCAGCAGTGGGTCTTTGGGGCCCTCCATGGGCTCTGTGAGGAGGTGGCAGGGGCTAGCGCTTGGTTAGTTCAAGCACTGTTAAAGCAGGAAACTGCAGTGACTGCAAAAATGCCTGGTCTGTGGGAAGATTTTTAATTACAGTTTCATTTATTTAGTAAATAAAGGGACATTCACTTAAGTGCACTTCGGTAATTTATTGGCATAAAGTGTGCCCTTATTCTTTTATTATCTGTAGAATCTGAAGTAGTTACCTCTCTTATTCCTGATATTGGTGATTTCATGTCTTCTCCTTTTTTTTCCTTGATCAGCCTGGCTTGAGGTTTATCAGTTTTGTTGACCTGTAGAACCAGCTTTTGGTTTCAGTGATTTTCTCTATTTTTCTGTTTTCAGTTTCATACATGGAACCTCATACATGGGAAGCAGGTGCTCAACTACTGAGCTACTACCACTCCCCTGCTTACTTTGGTTGTTTTTTTTCTTCTTTTTCTTCTCCCCACCCCCTCGTTGTTTGCACTTGCTGTGTCTGTTCATTTTCCTTGTTTCTTTAGGAGGCACTGGTAACTGAACCCTGGGCCTCCAATATGGGAGGGAAACACCTAATCGCTTGAGCCATCTCCGTTCCTTGCTTTTTGTTGTGTTTCTCATTGTAGTTTTCTTCATGTGTCTCTTGTTGCATCAGCTTGCTGTGCCTACCTAGTCCATCAGCTTGCTGTCTTGCTTGATCTCTTTAGGAGGCACTGGGAACCTCTACTCCCTGCTTTGTTGTGTCTCTCATTATGTTTTTCTTCTACTGTCTCTTGTTGCATCAGCTTGCCGCACCTGCCCATCGCACCAGCTGTCTTCTTTAGGAGGCAATGGAAAATGAACCAGGGACCTCCCATGTGGTAGGCAGAAGCTCAATTGCTTAAGCCACATCTGCTTCTCTTTCTTTGTTTTTTTAATTATTATTATTACTTTGGTTTTAATTTGCTCTTCTTTTACTAAATTCTTAAGGTGGAAGTTGAGGTCATTGATTTGAGACCTTTAAAAAAAAAATAGAGGTATGTCATGCTAAAAACTTTTCAGTACTATTTTAGAGGTATCCCACAAATTCTAGTATGTTGTGTTTTCACTTTCATTATGTTAAAAATATCTTCTAATTATTCTTTAATTTCCTCTTTGATCTAGAAGTGTGTTGTTCTGTTTCCAAATGTTTGGGGTTTTTCTAAGGATCTGTTATTGATATTTAATTCCATTGTGGTCAGGAACATACTTGATATGACTTGAGTCCTTTTGAATTTATTGAGACATGTTTTATGGCCCATAATATGGTCTATCTTGTTAAATGTTCTGTGTGCATTTGAGAAGAATGTATATTCTGCTAGGTGGCATGTTCTATAAATGTCAATCAGGTCAATTTGGTTAAGAGTGTTGTTCAAGTCTCCTATATCCTAGCTGATTTTCTGCCTACTTGTTTTATCAATTATTGAGAGAAGGGTATTGAAATCCATAATTTTAAAAACCTTGGTTTTTGAAAGATGTTTTTGCCAGATGGTGTAGATTGGCCTTTTTGTTTTTCTTCAGTGCTTTAAAGATGTTGCTCACCTGTCTTCTCATTTAGATTGTTTCTCATAAGAAATCTGATGTCCTTACCTTTGTTCTTCTCTATGTAACATCTTTTCTTTAAATTTTTTCTCTTAATCACTGATTTTGAGCAATTTGATCCTGGTGTGCCTTAGTATAGATTTTTTAATGAATCTTGTGGTTGGGGTTTGCTGTGATTCCTGAATCTGTGGGTTTACATAGTGTTCATTAAGTTTGGAAAGCTTAGCTGTTATTTCAAATGTTTTTTTTTTTGTCCCCTTCCTTCTCTCCTCACTCTCTGAACCTTGAATTACCCATGTTTAAGGCTGCCTGAATTTGTCCTACAGCTTACTGAAATTCTTTTATTTTTTTCTTCTTTTCTCAGTTTCTTTTTTCTGTTTCATTGTGGGTAATTTTTTATTGCTATGCCTTCAAGCTCACTTTATTTTTTCTTCTGCAATACCTAATCTGCCATTAATCCCATCCAGTATATTTTTCATCTCAGACATTATAATATTCATCTCTAGAAGTTCAGTTTGGGGTTTTAAAAAATATCTTCCACATCTACTTAGCTTTTTGAACATATGCAATACATCTTTTCCTTTTTTTTTTTTTTTTAAATACTGGGGGCTGGGGATTGAACCCAGGACCTCATAAATGGGAAGCCAGCATTCAACCACTGAGCCACATCAGCTCCCCTGAGTTGTTTTTTTGTTTGTTTGTTTGTTTGCTTGCTTGTTGTTTTTGTTTTTAGAAGGCACCATGAACAGAACCCGGGACCTCCCATGTGGGAAGCAGGCACTCAACAACTTGCACCACATCCCCCCCCATGGAATACATTTATATATAACTGTTTTAATATTCTTCTCTGATAGTTCTAATATCTGTGATAGTTTCGATTGCTTATTTTCCTTATTATATGGTTTTCTGCTTCTTTGCATGCCTGAGTATTTTTTATTGGATGCTAGGCATTGTAATTTTTACCTTGATGGGGTTTGTTCCTATAAATCCTCTTGTGCTTTGTTCTGGAATGCAGTTGTTACTTGAAGACAATTTGTTCTTTTCAGATCTTGTTTTTATTATGTGTTAGGTGAGTCTGGAGCAGGAGGAGATGAGGATGAGCAAGGCATTAGTAGAAGTGGATATACAAGCCTAGGCTCTAACCACAGTAGCGTGGATAAGGGGACAGTCAAAACTCGAGGTGGGGGTCACAGTGCAGCCTCAGCCCACCCTAGCCCTCCCCCTCCTGAGGCAGTGGCTGCATGAAGAGGGCAGGGAAGGCTGGAGTATTCCCCAGCTGGATTTGCGGGCATCCTCATGGGACCCAAAGCCTCAACTCAGGAAGACACCAGGTCTCAACTGCAGCCCTGGAGCAGCAGCCAAGACAGAGCTATCCAGGAAAAAAGGCCTACCTGGAATCCCGTTCTGTCCTGCCCTTGATGACCAGGCCAAGGGCCTTGGAAAGTTATCGCACTACTCAGGGCCCCATCTGCTCTGCCTCACTCACAAGGATGTTCTGTCGTAGGAGTAAGTGAAGTGAAAATATGCTGAGTCCCTAAGTCCTTTCCACACATCAGCCTAGCCCACATGACCATGGGGCCTACTCCTAGAGGAGCTCAAGATGTGTGACTGAAAGCCCTGTGAATGGGAAATAAGGTTGGGTGTGTGGGAGGCCAAGGGGGCCTGGGTTCTAAAACTCATCACTTACTTCCCACTTTTGTATGAGGTCAGGTAGGTCCTGCCTGCGGAGGTAACCTATCTACTCTCAGTTCTGACAGAAGCCTGGGGCGGGTGGTCTCTCTACTATCCAGACTTAAAGGCCTGAGTGCACCATTAGAACCACCTGGAGTCTCCAGATCCAGGCATTTCTTTCCGTCCATTCCTGACTCCCCACTCTAGTCAGATGGTAGTGTCTAGAGGGAAAGGCCAGAGTTCCTGTCTACCCCCTGGTCTCCAGTTGGGCCAACCACTGCACCAAAATGCCTTCACCCAGCCTTCTCCTGAAGAGCCTGAGGAAACAGAAGCAGACCAGACCAAGTGGCTCAAAAGTCACACCATTGGCTGCCTCTGGTGAGCAAGGCCTGGCTCGGAGCTCCTCACACCTGCCGCAAAGCCTCTTCTGGGACAATAGAGCAACCCAGGTCATCCCTATCTCCTTTACCACCCACAGACCCAGGAAGGCCTATGAGCCTGCTTCAGCTGCAACAACCTCTGTTTTGGGGTGGCTCCCACCACCTACCAAAGTTTTGGCTTCACCCAACTAGATTATGGTGGAATGTTTACCTAGGGCTCTTCTGAGGTGAAAATTAGGTAACACAGGTGCTGTTTCAAAAGTTACATTTTTCAAAAAAAAAGGCAAGCCTGTTTTTTGTTTTTTTTTTGTTTTTTTTGTTTTTTGACACACACATGGACTTCCGGGAAGATGGCGGACTAGTAAGAAACGGGAACCTCTTCTCCAGAAAAA
>JAKSZT010018658.1:20760014-20807040 GCA_026826555.1 Tolypeutes matacus | reverse complement strand
ACCTTGAAACATATTACAAAGCTACAGTGGTCAAAACAGCATGGTACTGGCATAAAGATAGACATATTGATCAGTGGAATAGAATTGAGAATCCAGAAATAAACCCTCACCTATACAGTTAACTGGTTTTGACAAACCTACCAAGCCCACGCTGATGGGAAAAAACAGTCTCTTCAACATATGGTGTTGGGAGAACTGGATATCTACAACCAAAAGAATCAAAGAGGACCCCTATCCCACCCCCTATACAAGAATCAACTTAAAATGGATCAAAGATCTAAATATAAAAGCCAGGACCATAAAACTACTGGAAGAAAATGTAGGGAAACATCTTCAAGACCTTGTTTAGGTGGTGGTTTCTTGGACCTCACACCCAAAGCACATGCAACAAAAGAAAAATTAGATAAATGGGACCTCCTCAAAGTTAAACACTTTTGCACCTCACAGGACTTTGTCAGAAGGGTGAAAAGGCAGCCAACTCAATGGGAAAAAATATTCGGAAATCACATATCTGATAAGGGTTTAATATCCAGGATCTATAAAGAGATGTTACAACTCAACAATAAAAAGACAAATGACCCAATTAAAAAATGGGCCAAAGACTTGAATAGACATTTCTCCGAAGAAGAAATACAAATGGCAAAAATAACACATGAAGAAATGCTCAACATCACTTATGATTAGGGAAATGCAAATTCAAACTACAATGAGATATCATTTCACACCTATCAGAATGGCCACTATTAAAAAGACAGAGAACTTACAAGTGTTGGAGAGGACGTGGAGAGATAGGAACACTTCTTCACTGTTGGTGGGAATGCAGGATGGTACAACCACTATGGAGGACTGTTTGGCAGTTCCTAAAGAAGTTGAATATAGACTTGCCACATGACCCTGCAATACCACTACTGGGTATATACCCAGAAGAACTGAGAGCAGTGACACGAACAGACATCTGCACACCGATGTTCATAACCACATTATTCACCATTGCCAAAAGTTGGAAACAACCCAGGTGTCCATCAATAGAAGAATGGATAAACAAACTGTGGTCTATTCATACGATGGAATATTATGCAGCTGTAAGAAGAAATGAAGTCATAAAGCATATGACAACATGGATGAACCTGGAGGACATTATGTTGAGTGAAGCAAGCCAGACACAAAAGGACAAATACTGTATGAATGCATTACTATGAACCAAGTATATTGTGTAATATATCGTTTGATTAAAAAAAAAAATTTACATGTATCCATTACATTTAATTGAGAACTGTATATATTTATTCATCTGTGTTTACTTTTTAGTTTTTAATTGTTTATGTTTTCAATGATTAAATGTACAAAATAAAGTTAAACAACAACAACAACAACAAAAAAGGAATGGAGCACCCAGTGGGAGATCAGTGTGCATTTCTTTTGTAAATGAATTAATGATGGAAGAGTACATGGGCTAATCCTCAGGGACTGGGAAGGGGGAGATTCACTGAGGAAGAGGAATCAAGACTGCAGTAGAAACATCAGAACAGCACCATGTTGCCCAGCTCAACCTCAGCAGGCACCCCAAATGCCCTAACCCACTACTTACTACCTGTGTGGCCTCAAGTAAGTCACTCAATACCTTGGCATCTCAGAGTCTCTAATTCCAAAATGGAACTTATTGACTGAAAGAAATAACATATATGGGATAAATATTAAATAATAAAATGCTTTGTAAGTGTAAGGGGCGATTATTTCCATTCTTATTGCAAGAATATGTTACTCCATCCTAGAGTCCTCAGGATTGGGAAATAGGCTATGGACTACTATAGACTACTTGTGATTCTAGCAAAGTAAAAAATACCATGGAAGAAATGACCCATGGATGTTCTGGGGTTAGGGAGAAGGAAAAACAGGTGTAACAGGGACATTTTTGGGACTTGGGAATCATCTGAATAACATCACAATGACAGATACAGGCCACTATATATCCTTCCACAACCTACAGAGTCGAATGGGAGAGAGTGTAAACTACAATGTAAACTATAATCCCTGCTTAGTGGCCATTTTCCAAAATGTGTTCATCAATTGCAATGAATGTATCAGGCTGATGAAAGATGTTGCTAATGTGGGAAAATGTGGGAGGTGTGGGGAGTGGGGCATATGGGAATCCCCTATATATTCTCTGTAACATTTATGTTTTTTTTTTTTTTTTTAAAGATTTTATTTATTTATTCATTTATCCCCCCCTTGCTGCCCGCGCTCGCCGGGTCAGCCAACCACACCGTGCGGGTGGGCCCGCCTCCACCAGGAGGCCCCGGGAACCGAACCTGGGCCCTCCCACACGGCAAACGGGAGCCCCACTGATTGAGCCACAGCCGCCTCCCTGTAACATTTATGTAATTGAAGTATCTTTTAAAAAAAAAAAAAAAAGTGAAAAAAAAAAAAAAGAATATTACTGTTCTTGGAAAATATACAAAAGTACAAGGAAAAAATAAAATGATCAAAATTCCTACTTCAGAGGGTGTTTTCATCCAGGTTTTTTTCCCCACTCTGGCTCTTTTTTCCCCACTCTGGCTCTTTTTTCCCTTCTTTCTTTTAATAAGGAATGAGTTTTTTTTTGCACCTTGGCTCCAGTTAAAGTGAAACTCCTCGGTGTTCCGTGTGCAGGCTCCATGCTTCCTCACCTCTATCCCTTTGCTTCAGCTGTACTTTCACCACCTCTTCCAGTCTCTCTTGTGTGACTGTGTGACTCTCTGGAGTGCAGCCGTCACCTTTGTTGTTTTGGAGCTCCCTGCACTTGAGGGTCCTGGCAGGTGCTTGCAAAGGTAGAGTTCCAGGAGCTGGGACCCTCCCTACCAGGCCCCTTGGCCACCAGCCTCTGTCTAGCCCAGAGCTTGCCCTGATTTTGCCTGGGCTCCTGGATGGTGGTTCCTCCCCAGGCCACTAAACTGAAAGGGTTCCACTTCTAACCAGGTCATTGCTCTATACCCAACAGGGGAATACCCTCGTACCAAAGCCTGGCAGGGCCAAGGCTGGCGGGTGGGAGGCCTGACACTGGGCCTGCATATCCTGAAGGAATAAGAGATGAGGGACCAAGCAGGTCCTGAGGATGCATCAGAGGGAAGGGGTCAGAGGCGGGAACCCCATGGGCCAGCCACTGGCAGCACTAGAGGCCTGACCTGCAAGGTGTGTGGGTGCTTCTCCTTAGCATTCCTTCGCCTTTACGAACCTGTCCTTAAACCGACTTCTTTCCCCTGTTGGCCTTCGGTCTCCTCCAGGCTTCAGTTCCCGCAACAATGAGTTGAAGATAAAAGTACCCGCTTTTCAGGGTAGATGCGAGGGTCAGGGCCCTGGCCCGTGGTCCCATGCAGGCAGTTATGTGGTCAAGGAATTGTTTGAGCCGTACTTTATATCCTACAAAGCACTAGACAAATATTAGCTGTTATAATTAGTCCACTCAACTTGCTTTGATCGAATGCCCCTCAAATAAAATAATCCGACTCCCTCATTCTCCACTCCCAAACTGCAAACCTCTGTAACTTCTCAGCCTCTTTCCCAAACTTGGCTTCCCTTGCCTGGCCCTGGCACAGGCCTGGCAGGAAGTGACCAACCTCCCACTATCTCCTGCCACAGGCCTGGGAAAATTCACGGGATCCTGGGCTGAGAGATAAGAGAAACAGCAGGAAGGGGGTTGGTATCCTCCCCCTGAAAAATTATCCCACCCCACCAATCTCCTCCCATGATGCTTCCCCCAGTCCCTGCTCCAGACTTTTCCCTCTGCATGTCCCCGAGGGCAGCCCAGAGCCTGCCAGGCAGAGACCACCAGGGGTGCAGACTCTTTGGGCCTCTTCCTGCATTTGCTTTCAGGTTTGGGGGAAAGTGTATGAAGTGTGTTTGGGGGGTTGAGGAGAGGACAGTGTGGCAGTGAGCATTCATTCCCTTGTGCTGTGGATATTCTCAAAATGCCATTTGTTTCCTTGCTTCTTCCAACAAATGTTTCCTGGGTACCTGCTCTGTACCACCAAGTACCAAGAACAGACATACACCTTTTCCCTGCCTACAGAAGGCACCTTCAGAATGGAGGCTTGTTCAGGGGACAAAGCCAGCCTGTACCTGGTTTTCTCTGGGCATAGGATGAGGTAGGAAAGGATGGGTTGAGTCAGGGTTGGTATTTTGCTAGGGGGCTGCGGTGGGAGGATTTGGAGATGAGAAAGATGAGGTAATTAATGGTCAGTGCGAAGAAGTGCTGGACAAGGGGCCTAGGCCAGCACAGGCTGGATAGGAGCTTGGTGGACAGCGTGAGACAGAAGCAAGGTTTTTATAATTATTCATTTCTAAAAGATGCTTTCATGCCAACAGAGGAGGAACTGGCTATTTACAGCATGGCCAATGATCCATAATCTTTGCTCTAAATGAGGATGCTGGTGAAAAGGCCCTTCTCCTCTCTGTCTCTCTCTCTCCAGATTGTGAAATGACCTCTCATCTAGGATTGGACTAGATGATCCCTAAAATCTTTCCAGCTTTTCTATACAATGACTCATTGCTACTGTCTTATACCTGACAATGTCTAGGTCATCAGTGCCCGACCTTTTGACTGTGTAATGGTGAGCTCCTGACAAGGTGTGATATTGTGAGGAAGTTCCTGTCTCTCCAGGAACCCTTCATAAGGTATTAGGGGACCAGGGGCCAAATCTGGTCCTCATTCACCACCTCCTTTCCTCCAGGCTCTGCTTGTCCCAGTCCATCTTATACTCCAAAGTGACTCTGGAGAGTACTGCCAAGTGGGTCAGAGGGAGGGCTTTGGCATTAGCTCCATCAGATTTGACCACAGTTTTCCACTTATTATCTGTGACCTTGGATCCATTACTTCTACATTTTCTTCTAAACGTTTTATGATTCATTTTTTTTTTTTTTTTTTTTTTTTTAAAGATTTTATTTATTTATTCATTTATCCCCCCCTTGCTGCTTGTGCTCGCTGGGTCAGCTAACCACGCCGCGCGGGCGGGCTTGCCTTCACCAGGAGGCCCCGGGAATCGAACCCGAGGCCTCCCATATGGTAAACGGGAGCCCTACTGATTGAGCCACAGCCGCTTCCCTATGATTCATTTTTGACATTTGTAAACTTATTTTCATGTATGGTGTGAAGTAGGGAATCTAAATTTATATTATGAATGCTAGTCAATTGTCCCAACACCATTTACTGAAGAACTCATCCCTTGCCCACCCATGCCTAATATCTCCTCTGGCTCTTACCAAGTTACCACATATGTATGCATAGGTCTGTTTCTTGTCTCACAGTCTATTTCCTAATTTATTTCTACCTATTCCTGTTTATCACGTTTTTTTTTAGGTACGTGGGGAGCCGGTGCTCAACCACTGAGCTACACCAGCTCCCGAGTTGGTTTTTTCATTTGTTGTTGTTTTTAGGAGGTCCCGGAGATCGAACCCTGGACCTTGTACATGGGAAACAGGCGCTCAACCACCTGAACTACATCCCCTCCCCACATTGTTTTAATTATTGTAGCTGTATATTAAGTCTTGATACTGATAGGACACAAAAGGACTTCCCACTACTACTTGTAGTTTTTCAAAATTGTCTTGAACATCCTTGGAACTCTCATTTTTTGAATTAGTTTGTCTAGTTCCTTAAGCTTCCATTTCCTTCACTATAAAATGGTGATGAGAACAGGATCTACCCTTCACAGGAATGCAAAGATTCAAGGCAAAGCACTAAACACAGCAGCTGGCATTAAGGGCCTGGGACGCAGGAGCACTCAAAAGATATTAGTTTCATCTTCCCCAAATACCCAACCTGATAGTCACTGCTCTGTTTTAAAACCTTTGCTGGCTTCTAGTAATGTGGAGTATAGTTCATACTTGGCCTGCCAAACCACATGACCCCAGCTTACCTTTCCAGCAAAAGCCCCTGCCCCTCCCTCCTCCCTGACCACTATGGCTATTGTGTTCCGCTATCGTGTCAATGATCACAGTGCCCTGCCCTCACACGTGCTGTCCCCTCAGCCAGGGATCCCCTCATCCTTAAGGCAGCCTCTCAGATGATATGCCTACTCTGGGAAGGCCTTCCTGACCTTGCAGGGAGAGTCACTCCCTTGGCCTTCTTTTATTGCAGTTACCACTTGTATTGTCATTAGTTCTATCTGTTGTGGCTTGTTTGTCCTATTTAGTGAACTCAGCACAGCCCTTGGCATTTCTAAACAGGTGTTCACCCACAGCCACCATTTAATGATCATACCCTTACTTAGGCATTTATGCACACCCTTTCACTTATTTAACACAACAATCCTGCAAGGTAGATTCTCCCCCACCGAATGGGAGAGAACAGGGACAGTACCTTGTCCAAGATCCCAGAGTCAGTCAACAGCTGAGACCTGAACCGTGGTGTAATTCCAATGCTCAGAGCACTTTCTGTAATACCAGGTGGCCTTTCTGTGAATGCCCATCCTTCCTCCCTTCTCTGAATCTCTTACCTCCATCTCATTGTCCCGTGGTCCTCCAGCCTGAGCTCTCCCTGACATCACCAACTCCTGCAGCTTACTCTCCCCAGGCTGTCACCCTATACCATCTGTCATTTAAGTAGGTGTCTCCGTGAGGACTGCGTGTCCTGGGTTTAGCACATTTCTGGTATTCAGGACATAGAGCATGGATCCCTACGGCTGTGTCCTCAGATGCTGAAATGTTTGCTGGGTGTCACAAGACCAAGGAAAGAAAATAAACCCTTCACACCTCAATTGTCTGAAATCCTGAAAGCAAACCAGGCCATGGTTTATAACGCCAGGCTTTCTTGGACACGATTATCAGGTCTCTGGAGAGGATGGGAGTCAGCCTGACTGGGGGGTGAACAGGAGTTCTGCCAACACAATCTGGCTCAGATGGTCAGAGCTGACACTGGGCATGTCAACAAAGGGCAGGAATGGCAAAGAAACCTGCAGCATGACATGCCAGTGCTCCAGCAACACAAAGCTTTGGGGACCTCTTTAGATTTTTTCCCCCCTCCCTCTCTATCCACAAATCCTGTAGGCTGCTCAGAGACCCCCAAGCTGCAGCACTTACCCTCTGAGAATGAAATGAAGAACAATCAACATGTAGTAATTTTGATGGCTCACAATGATCTGACATGGTCCGGTGAGTTGTTTCTGTTAACACCGAAATCCCAACTAGAGGTGGCTAGTGGGTGGTTTCCTGAGTATATCACTTGCCTTAACATCTATAAACTCACAGCCTCATCATGCACACTGAATCTGGCAGTAGAAAGAATACTTTGATAGAGGAAGGTGGTCAACATGGGATAAAGGAAGCCTTCTGCATCAGGATTTTTACAGGGAAAGGCTGCCCTGACCAGCTTATAGGAAATGTGCCCAATGGTGGAATGAAATCATCAGGCTATTATTGCTCAGTATCTTTGGCTACCCACATGGACAGTTGGTGCACTAACCAGGTAATTTGGTTTCACATTTACCATCATATAAATGGGCAAACTACCATCCAGGCATACACACATGCCTTGTGAGCTAGGTTAGTTAGGGTCTTGTCCTAGAAGTGATCCTCTGGGAACACCAACCACATCAGGTTTCTAAGCTCATAAGCCCAGTGGTGATACCACCAGAGTCACATCCTGGAGAGGCCAACCTGCCTCAGTGGATGGACATATTTATCTGATTATGATATACTGTGTACTCTTGATTCTATATCCCCCACTTCACTCCCAGGTCCACTTCCCAACTCCACATCACCTCATACAGTATCACAAGCTCCTCTCCAATTTCCCCTGCTGACTCTTCCTCAAACATGGCTACTGAACATGACTGCCCTACTCAAGAATGCTTTATATCGGGAAGCGGCTGTGGCTCAATCAGTAGGGCTCCCGTTTACCATATGGGAGGCCTCGGGTTCGGTTCCCGGGGCCTCCTGGTGAAGGCAAGCCCGCCTGCACGGCGTGGTTAGCTGACCCAGCGAGCACAGGCAGCAAGGGGGGGATGAATAAATAAATAAAATCTTTAAAAAAAAAAAAAAAAAAAAAGAATGCTTTATATGCATGAAGCCAAACTCCTCTACCTGGCTTTTGTGGTCTTCCATAATTTGGCCTCATCATATTTTGTTTTTCATTATAGCTCAAAATACCTTTCACTCTGTTTTCAAGCCAGGAGGGGCTCATTAACTCACATGCATAGTTCACTTAATGTTGCTCTCCCACTGACATTTTGTTTGTTCTCTACCTTTCAAAACCTTGTAAGTCCTACCTTCACATCAAGAAAACCAGTTCCAGCCCTTCCTGACTCTTGCTCCCACACATAGGGAAGGAACTTCTTGCTATGCTTCCTTGTTGTCCTTGCTTTGGCTCATTTCTTCCCCTGTCATGCTTCTTTAAAGTGGGGTGGGGTGGGGACAGCAAGCCCCAGTAAAGCCTCTCTGGCCTGAGGGCATAGGCCCTTTCCTCACTGGGCCCTGGCATTCTCCACCTCACTCCTCACTTGAATTCTCTAAACAACAAATCTTCCAAGGGGCCACCCTTGACCCCTGGGGCAATGCAGAGGAGTGCAGTGAAAGCAAAGGAAGACTGATGCAAAGGACTTAAGGAAAACTCTGGAAAGAAGAGACCAGACACTAAGCAGGGATGTGTGTGAAATACTGGTTTTTATTCGTTGGCACAAGATTACAACCTACAATTCCATTGCTTTTCCTTCCCACACAGCTCAGATGGAAGGAAACGGATTAGCACATAGAAAGGAACTGTATACTCATGGGTTGAAGCATTTGTTTTTATAAAAAGGGGTGGCATACAGGGGTGGTGGAATTTTAGGGGTAGTACCAAGACTCTATCTAGATGACAGGAGAGGGCCATGTCTGTTTTCTGATTGCTTCTGGCACCACATATGGGGCGCTGTAGTAACGAAGGGGACCAGCCACATGTGACCAACCTGCTATGGAAGGGGGAAAGCAGCACTTGCATCCCCTGTGCACGTCTCAGACTCAAACCTGGGGCTGGACCTGGTTCCCCTTTCTTTTCAGCCCTCCCCGGCAACCTGCCAGGACTGGTGGCTGCCAGCAAAAACAAGCCTGCTACTATGGGAAAGAGAGGTGTGAAGGAAGCCTAAGAATATCCCCTTGGGGAAAGGAAACAGGAAGACCCCATTTCCTTCCGCCTTCTCTGGTCCAAATTCCACTCCCCTCAGCTCCTGATGAGCACTGCGAAGACACTGAAGAGGCTGGGCCAGGCAGGCCTGAGCGGGCAGGAAGGAAAGCTCTATTTTCCATGCAGTATGAAGCAAGGTTGTTTTGGAAATTAAAAAAAAAAAAAACCAAACAAACAGAAAACAAGACCAAGTTCCTAAGTTGTGGAGTGCCTTCAGATGGGGGGTGGAGCGCTGTTACTCCAAAGCTCCCCTTTTATAGCCCCCAGCACCCAAGAGGTTTAAGGAACACAACCAACCCCTCCTTCTCTACAAAGGCAGTTCCTTAGATTCCTGTTTTATTGTGCTCACTCCAGGTTATTCCTGCCACTCACCATTCCAAGTCAGCCTGTTGGTTGTTGCATTTTCTACCCTGTCCATAAATATGAACGATATTGGCTGAACTCTTGCTCTGTAGCCCAAGGGACAAGATGATCCAACAATGTAAAGGCCAAGTTGTCTGCCTTTCTGCATGGTCCTGATGTAAAGGGACAGCAGTAGAATTTTGGTGGGATCAGAACAGTCTAGTTTAGACTGCGGTACGATCTGTGGATGCATGGGCCTCTGGTTATCTCAGTTTTGGAGACTTTCCAGACTTAGCCATTTAGGCCTCTGCTAAAATATAGGAGCACTAGGGCAGAGGGACAAAGTCTTTTGTTGTTGGCTATTTTGCCTCAATGCAATAGGTTCCTTGGAAACATCTGTTGAACTTGGCCAAGAGAGGACCGCTTATCTGGGCGGTACAGCTGCAATATGGGAGGAAGCACATCTAGTTCATCTCTTTAAAACTGGAATGGTCCCGTGGATGTTAACCTTTCTGATGCTGATGGAGATGGAGTGGAGTAGAGATGATTGTAGTGAGGAAACCTCTTCAAAAAAAACACCTTATGCTGTTTGGAGAGACCATACCCTATAGCTGAGCACACCAAAGTAGGGCATCGCTTCCTTGTTGGAGCCCATCCCTACCTACCAAGGTCATTGGAAAGGTTGGAAGACAAGGCCCTTGAAATAAAAGGCTGGGCTGGAATGAAGATACGACTAACAAGCTGCCACTTCCTCTCTGACACACTTGAGTAAGTGAGAGGCGCTTGCTTCACATGTATTTCACTTTCATTTTAGAAGAGCTCCCAACATCCTCAAACACTCTACTTCCTTAAGCACATGGCAACACTACTGCTATCTTTCTTAAGAAAGATACACTAACTGAATTTTTCTTATTCTCACCACCAATCCTTTCTTTGATTTTAAGACAGTTTGAAAATTTTAAGACAGTTTGAAAATTTTCAGATCATGAAACAAAACACCTAACATTTACAAAACTTCTTTCACAATGGCGTGGACCAATCACTTTTCTAACTACTACTGCAGCACTATGCTGCTGGGCTGCGGCCCTCGACTCCTCTTTTATTCTCATAGGGATGATCGTGCTCGGCACCTTGAGCAGCACATCTATGTCCATCTATGGGTGGAAGTGGAAGGGTGAGTCTTCTCAGAGGCTAAACAAAACATCTGAAGCAAATTAGATCTTGGAAGGGAGCATCCCCTTGGAAAAGTCCAAGCATAAATGCTCAGTCATGTGGGAAGAAGCAAAGGGACAGGTGTGTGAGCTGTGGCTAGATGTTTGGTGACTCCCCTCTGAACCCCTTCACGTTCTTGGGAGGAACACAGCCTCTTCTTGCTCACTGAGTGCTTTGGAAGCTCTAAGACCTAACTTAAGATCTGCTCCCTGTGGAGGCTCTGTTGGGAGCAGACCCATCATTCTTGTTCCTGGGCATCTCTCTAATCAGCCTCTACCTTCCCTGGCATAAGCCATAACCATTATGCTGCTGGAATCAGATAACCAAAACTAGATGTCGTCTTTAGATCATTATTAGTGACACATTTCTCCAAAGTGGATAAAAGACCAAGCTTTACTGCTGAAGTTTCCCTTAAATGGGACAATAAAGAAGTGAAAGAGGTTACATGGATCTGTTGATACTTTAGATAAACATTTTCACTTCAAAAACTGCTCAGGTGGGAAGCGGCTGTGGCTCAATCAGTAGGGCTCCCGTTTACCATATGGGAGGCCCTGGGTTCAGTTCCTGGGGCCTCCTGGTGAGGGCAGGCCCGCCTGCATGGCGTGGTTGGCTGACCCAGCGAGCACGAGCAGCAAGGGGGGGATAAATGAATAAATAAATAAAATCTTTAAAAAAAAACCAAAAAACAAAAAACAAAACAAAAACTGCTCAGGAAGTTTTCCTCACTTCAGGAAAACTTGCCATAGGAATTTATAGGCAATCTTATGGAAAAATAACTTCCTAAAGGTGAGCCACTTCACCCCACAATACAGAGAGGGGAGTATCGTCTTAATGCCCAGCATTTGGATTGAGGCATCTTAATTTTTTCCCTAGGGAATTCCAAAAGACGTAAGATTTTGATCCAAATGCCTGGCTGGGACCTTAAGCCCAGAAGAGCTAAATGAATGTACTGTTGAAATGTTCTCTGAAAGGCACACCCTACAGATAATGTCCACTAATGGTAAGCAATTTTGTAGATGATTATTCCAGAACCAGAATTTATGTTCCCCAACTCAATGGCCTGTGTGGGTGTGGGGAGATGGGCAGCACATCAAAATGGTGACTGACAAACCCAGCAAAATGATACACAATGCTGATGCTTCTGTATGCTTTAAAGGCTGTGTCTAGGGCTTGAAATGCCTCTTCTGGTGTTCTAGTGGCCCCTGCTAAGAAGTCAAATGATTTTCAGGATTAAGAACTGGGACTATAAACAAAGGAAACCTAGGGTAATTAAACAACTGATTGCTGGAGGTACAAAAGCAACGACTCTCTCCACCATCTAGTTACTAATTGTACTTTTTTTTAGCACAAAGCACTTTCTCATTCAGCAGAGTCCCTAGTTCAGCAGAGTCCCTAATTTGGAGTTAATGCAGCTTCCCTTTGAGCTACCCTGCCCAGGTGGACTGTCTCACTTTCTAAGACAAGCTCAAGATCACCAAATCATCACTGTAAATCAAGCTTCAGGGAAGAAAATAAGCTTCAGGGGAGAGCTGTGCCTCTTTTACTTAGAAAGCTTCATATTGCAGAGAGCGCCACAGTCAGGTGAATGCTAGCCTCAGCTCATGGAGTGTGCCTGAATCCACACCAAACGGGAGTCTTTCCTTCTCTTTTTATTTATTAATTTTTAAGGGGACCAGGAGGACAAACTATTGGATGAGTCTAAAAGGGAGAGGTATCATTTTCTTAGATGTTCTGATTAGGCTTCTCACTTCCCTGAAAGGTTTATCAGTTAAAGACAACAAAGAGCTTCTGGGACTAACGCAAAAATGGGGTCAAAATGTGAAGCTGCCTTTTTAGAGGCAGGGATGGAAGGCTGCTGGCCTTCAAAAGAGAGTCTGCCTAAAATCTCCAGGCGCTCAGAATCTGTGGTGACCTCAAGTAAACCTGATGCTTAGACAACAGTATTTTTTATAGGTTACAGTCAATGCTCCCCAACTTATAATTTTTTATCTTAAAATCCCAAATGTCTCACTGTTTTAAGTGACATCTAAAGTGATGTGGAAAACACTCAGAGGCACTAGCACAGCAGCTCAGAATGAGGCTTCCCTCAGCTTTGCTGGATGGTGAGGTCTCCACCTGCAAGGCTCACACCAGAGTGCACAGGCTGACTCTAGGGTGCTTTCCTGCCCATTCAAAGCAAGGTGGGTGCCCTGATGGAGGCAAGGCTGAGGCTATTAACACAGACAGCTGTCCAGCCCTGGGGAAACAGGTTCCCTGCCAGCAGTGTTCAGGAGAAATGAGCACCACTTCAGCTGGGGAGTGTGAATTGCAGAGCCTTGGATTCGACCTCTTCGAGAGGCTTTAAAAAGGGGAACTAGAAGAAGAGCCACTTGCATTATTTGATCACCATTAAACCATCTCCCACTCTCCTCAGCTGCTTAAGTGTCCTGCATGTCTCCTAATTTTTTTTAATGATGTGGATTATGTTCTGAAATGCAGATGGGACCAGGATGAAGCTATATGACCAATTATAGCCAATTTTCATTTCTCTTAAAGTGAAAATTCATCCTCTTGTGGAGAGTTCTCCAGGTAGTTCCTCCAACTTTAAATCTACTTTCATCTAGGACAGGCTTAAAGAATACTTCAGAAATATTAAAATCACACAGTTGTGGCAAAAATCGCACTGTGGTTATTAAATCCTTTTTGTGAATTAAAAAACTGATTGTGGCTCAGGATAAGCTATTTAAAAAAAGATTAGGTGAGGAGACCAATAAAAGCATTAATAAAGCACTTGATGGAAATGACAATTACGAAGAGTAGAAAGTGAACATACACCTAAATCTGAGTCTAACAGGAGGCCAATTATGTCTCTGGTTAAGGTGGTTTAGAAGGAGCCTCTAATTATCACTGTATGCGGAGAAGAGAGAAGAGAGAGAAGAGGAAGTTCCATGTAGAACTTTTTTTCTTCTTTTGTAAACCACAAAGGGTGACTTTTTTCCTTCTAAGCAAGTCTAAGAGACTTTACACAGGCTGATTCCTAACAGCAAAACAAAAATTATTCCATTGCCACAGAGGAACTTGACTATGTAGCAACACATTTACAAAACGACTGCAAAACACTCCCAGGGGGCTGTGACCGACTCTTCTCCCCAGAGGCTGAGGCAGGCAAGGCCTCAAGGGCTTCACTGTTCCAAGGGGACTGCACCGGTACAAGGCAGGGGCGGAAGTCCTGCAGCAACACACCCTCTCGGACTTCTGCAGCCTGCGAGGGGGCAAGACTCCCATCCCTTTGATCCCTCCAGATGGCCTCAGCTCAGACTCAGCAGTGAGTCAGCCCTCTGCATGCAGGGCAGATGGGGCAACAGACACTTGTCAAAACAAAACAAAACAAAACAAAACAAAACAAAACAAAACACTGTTTTTAATGGTTCTGTCTTGCTATGTTTGCTTTGAGAAAAATCAAGACTCCTGTTTTGTGGGCTGCAATGTGCTGTAAGGCTAGAGAACTTAACACAGCTGACTCTTGGTACCCCTTCTCTCTTCCCCTCTCTCTCTCACACACACACATACACACAAATACACACACACACACAGAATAACAAGTTCTGTTCCAGAAAAGATCGTGTAACCTCTCTGGTGTTTCCCCAATGGCTGCAATTTATGAACTAAAAACAAGATTTAATTTTGAAAATCCATTTCTATCTTTCTGTTTCCTGAGTATAGTGGACTCTGATGGACACTCCAGTAATAATCAGAACCTAAGACCTCAAAATTCACTGTGAGCGAGAGATGATGTACTTGCCCTAAATAGAGGAACCTGTTTCCCTCAAGCCTGAATGAGGTAAGTACTGGCAGAATTAATGGCAAATGTATGTCAATGAAATATTCTGCAAGTAGGTAGTTTTTATGTCTTATTTTGCTTCTCCATTTTCTTTGGGTAGATAAAGGTTATTGCAACCACACGTCTAAGCAATCCATCACAAAAGGACTGTGACTACACATCATAAAGACAGACATGATGTTTAGGGTACCAGGGAGGGGAAAACACCAATCCCTGCGCATCACAATCCCAGTGCAACACAAAACAGCACCAGTTTCAACAATTCTGGTGTTGGACAAAGCCTCCTTTTGTCAGCTAAGACAGCATCAGCACAATCTCTCCAGTTAACTGCATTAACAGGATCCATTCATATCACTGAAAATACTTTCTTGGCACAGGCTCACTTTCCTGACTCAAACGACACCATCAGCAATCAAAACTGGACTTTTGGGGTAGTATATTGTTACACCAGCCCAGTAAAAACAATTTCAGATCATTAAAAAATGCACAAATTACTACAGTTCTTCTTTTCAGGAATTACTGCCTCTCTTCCTGCAAACCACTTTCAATCCATACCATAAAGGAAGAATTGATTTAAAATGTGTTTTTCCGATTCCACGTAGCGCTTAGTAGAATTAATTTTATTTGCCCCTTTATTTATTTGGACAGAAACTTAGACTGTTCTAAGTCAGGCAAAAAGAAGTAATGTGTTCATTTTTAAGGACATGTGAACAGTGAGTTGGCATTTAGACTCAAATCCCATGGTACTGTTTCTATAAACTGGTACCCTTATGTGGGGTATAGTTCCTTTCTTAGAGATATGATGATATCCTAAGGAAACTGCCAGCATTGCTTTTTGGCTGTGTTTCAAGATTGGGAGAAAGAATGTAAACTGAGAGTACACAGCAAAATTTAAAGTTCACCAATTCATGTCCCCCAAAACTCTGAATGCTAAATGACAGGTCTACCTAATATATATATATATTTCTTTTAGTGGGAGGGAAGACAAAAGCTTTTAAAAGTCTGAGTATTTATTAGAATTTTTAAATAAGGAGACCTATGATTTTAACTTCACATCTTGGCTATGTTTTGACAAAGGGGATGCCACTAAGTATAATAAACTCCTGCCTCAAGCCAGAGATCAATCACTGCCTACCCCCATCACCCCTGCCCCTCGCCCCCCTGTGCATCTCAAGACTTTTTTCTGCTTACTTCCCAACTAAATAACACAACTGGCGAATGAAGCCAGCAAGAAACTTGTATCGAAAACCAACAGGGAGTCTGCAGTGGGCCAATGTATTATGTAGCTGTTCTAAGGAAATGATTACCTGTCTTTACATAGCATTTCTCAGCAGAAGATGAACCTTTCAGATCCCAGTGGGAGACAAAGTTTTATATTTCTGAGCATGCTCCATGGTGCAACTGCAAGTGCTGCAACATTACAAAGACAAGCAAACACCTGGTTTTCCCCCTGTGCACTTTTGGGGAACTTAACATGGTTATCCACTACAGGGACAAGACGGCACAGCTGTACTTGCAAAGTACAATCAGATCCTTTAGAACACAGGGACAGTACAGTTCACCATGGTGTAAGGCATATATGGACAAGAAGAGATAAGTAGCATTATGGAAAAAATTCCAAACCAGCAGGATAGAAATGGTGCTCAATGCTCCAGTTCTTTAGATAGTAATCCCAAGAATCCAGTTCAAATCTCTATTGTCAACATTTAGGGCAGAATTCAATTTCTATCACTGTTTCTCCAGATCTGGGTTGAGGCCATTTGCTCCTGGCTCGGTAATAAAAAAAGAAAATAAGTTTCTTCCTGTTTCCTTCTTGGCGTGGAAACACAGCTTGGCGAAGAGAAGGCTGTGAGTCCTGGGAGTGCTGTGAAGATAGCTAAACTCTTCTTCACTCTACATCACTATATTCAATGACTTGGGAATAGAGAGAAGACAGGAAACTTGCCTAGCTAATAGCATCATCATATAATGTTAAAAAATAAAAAAATTAATTGTGAGGCTTTCCATTTCAGAAATGCCCCGAATTAAAAAAAAAAAATTCTGAAAAAAATTAAAACAGTATAATTCCTCTTTCTGAAAGGCATTTATTTACATATTATATGTCCAGTATATAATGTGTAGATAAATGTATCCTGAAGTGAAAGTCACCAACCTACTGGACTGAACAGCATATTATAGAACAAGTTCTTGAAGTTTCATTTCACATCGGTATGTTTTAATTAAAAAAAAAAAAAAATTTAAAATTAAAGAAAAATATCTGGCCAGGGCTGGGAAGAGACAAATGGGAACACTTCAGAATTCAAGGCAGAGGGAAAGCTGTTTGCCTGTCTTCGAATTGTAGGAGTGTGAAAAAGGAGGGACAGATCATGCACAAAAAGTACTTTACAAATTACATACCCAACCCCCACCCCCTCAAGAAAAAGAGAAGAAAAGCCCCACCACTTAACGCCCAATAGCAACATTATCAATAAACCCTTCTCTGTGCCCACCATGCCATGTTTGAAAGAGGAGGCCTGTGAGGAAGGTGAAAGGAGCAAGGGTGAGAGGGAAGATCTGCACTTCAGTCTAGTTTTCAATTTTCATCTCTTACAGGAAGTCTTCAGTCATCTGATGTCTGACATTGAACTCTGAGCAGAAACCGAGTATGTGGTGGCCACGACTGGGGTGCCGTTGTTGGCTGAGTAGCCTTGCCTCAACGTTTCAAAATACGACGCCTGCACAGGTTTGTGATATTGCAGCACTTTTATAGCATCTTCTATTTTAAACCATTCCCTCTTCCTTCCTGTGGAGGTAGAGAGAAGAATTTAGTACAAGAGAAAACAACGAGAAGGTTTCTGATCCTATAACTTCCGAGAAAATGTAGAAAACATGAAAGCAATGGTTCTCTCAATGTTTAAAAAAAGCATTTTTTCCTTATTTTCTTTTCTTACAAAAGTAATACAGGGGGACGGATGTGGCTCAAATGGTTGGGCGTCTGTCTCCCATATGGAGGGACCCGGGTTTGATACGCGGGACCTCCTGGTTAAAAAAAAAAAAAAAAAAAAAAGACTGTTTTGAGGGGGCGGATGTGGCTCAAATGGTTGGGTGTCCATCTCCCATATGGAGGGACCTGGGTTCGATCCCCAGGACCTCCGGGTGAAATGAAAAAAAAAAAAAAAAAAAAAGTGTTGATGGGGGGCGGATGTGGCTCAACTGGTTGGGCGTCCGTCTGCCATATGGAGGGACCAAGGTTCGATCCCCGGGACCTCCCGGTAAAAAAAAAAAAAAAAAAGAGAAAAAAAAAGTAATACAAACGCACTTTTTATACTTCAAATATTATAGAAATATCTCATGTAGGCAGTAGGTAAGAAATCTGAAAACTGAAGAGTTAACAGTGATCATGTTAAAACCTGCCCTCCAGAAAGAACCACAGCTAGTGGGCTAGTGGGCTAGTGAGCTCCTCTTGCATTCCCGGGCCTCAGGGCTTTCCCTGGCTGGCACACAAGGAGCCAAAGCCCAGCCAGCATTCCCATCTCCTGCAAAAATCAACAAGAGCATCAGTTTCCAGAATTACTGGCATGACTGGCTGCTTATCAGTTATTTATTTAAAATGTTTTAATAAGAGTAATAAATCTACATAATAGAAAATATAAAATATAAAAAAAGAAGGAAAAATCATCCCAACACAATTACTATTAACTTTTCAGTTTACTTACTTCTTCCCCAATTGTATGTTTCAGACTTCCTTTATTATTTTCCTCTCTTATAAAAGTAATAAAAGACCATTGCTGAAAGTTGGAAAAACAGGGAAATATAAAGGCAATAATTACCCATAATCAGAAACAACCACTCTCAATACCCTTACAGCATTTGCTTTTCCTTCCATGTATACTTGAAAAAGAAAACTGTATCTGAAAACTAGAATTGGGATCATATTTTATGGTGCTCTGACTCCTGAGAAACTCTGGGACAATGTTCTGGTTAGGAACATGGACTCTAAGGCTAACTTGCTGGGCTCCAATCATACACATTTGCTTTTTTCTTTTCAGGAGGCACTGAAAAGATTGAACCCAGGACCTCACACATGGGAAGCAGGTGCTCAACCACTGAGCTTCCTCTACTTCCCCCACTTGCTCTTAGAAGCTGCACAACTGTAGGTAAGTTACAGAACCTCTGTGTTCACTTTCTTCATCTATAAAACAGAGATAATAAATAGTACCTCTCTCACAAGTTTATTGTGAGGACTAACTGAGTTTATATACATAAAGTACCTGAACAGCACTTGGCACATAGTATGTGCTGTAAGAGGTTGCTTTTTATTATTACTATAATTGTTGTTGCTTCTTTTTGCTTCAAACTGTTTCTTAAGCATTCTTCTATGTTCTATCAAATATGACATCTAATGGCTATATTACATCATAATATCTAGCAATCTAGCATGGATGTACTTTCATTTAACTATTTTCTGTTATTGGGTGTAACAGTCTGCAATTTTAGTTATTGTATATAATGCTATGATTTTAAAAAATCTTTATTCCTGCTTTTCTTTTTTCTTTTCTTCTTTTTTTTTTTTTTTTACAGGGAAATATTAAAACTGGGACTACAAGAACAAAGCATTTGAACTTTTCTTTTTTGATTTTTTTTTGTTTAGGAGGTACCAGGGATTAAACCTAGAATCTCTACATGTGAAGCTGGTGCTCAACCACTGAACTATACCTGCTCCCCCATTTGAACTTTTAAGGGCTTGTGATGCATACTGCCAAACTGCTTTCCAGAAAGGCTATACTGATTCCCAGTTTTGCTTGTGCGTATCAGAATGCTGGTTTCACACACTTCTTCTAGCACTGTTATTCCTTCTTTGTCATGCCAATTCTTTGGCAGTACCTTGTTTTTGTTTTCATCTCAAAACTATTTTAATGTAAGCTCTAATTAGTGTACATATAACTCAATATTCTGCTTTTTTCATGACCTAACACTATTATCATATATACTTTCCCATAGTAGCATACAGCTTTCATAATTATGGTGCTTAACATGCTGTATACATTCCATCAAATGAATGTATCTTAATTCATTTATCATTTGAGTTGCACATTCAAGACCTAGTTTTTCACTAGGAAGAGTAATGGTAGGGGAAGCGGATGTGGCTTAGTGGCTGAGTGCTGGCCTTCCACATACGAGGTCCCGGGTTCAATCCCCAATACTCTGAAGGAAGACCCATAGGTTTATTCCCCATATTTTGGATTATTTCAGTAGAGTCAATTTTCAGAAGTGGGAATACTGGGTGAAAGGCTTATTTGGATATTAACAGAGCAATAGTACCTAAAAATTAATATCAGGGAGGGAAATAGATGTGGCTCAAGTGATTGGGCTCCTGTCTACCATATGGGAGGTAATGGGTTTGTTTCCTGGGGCCTCCTGGTAAAAGCGAGATGGCTCGCACGGTGTGCTGGCAAGCGCAGAGAGCTGCCACAACAAAAAGAGACAAATAGGAGAGACAATGAGAGATACAACAAACCAGGGAGCTGAGGTGGCTCAAGCAACTGAGTGCCTCTCTCCCACATTGGAGGTCCCAGGATTGGTTCCTGGTGCTTCCTAAAAAGAAGACAGCGAATGGACACAGACAGTAAGACAGCAAGCGTAAAAACAACAAGGGGGTGGGGGGGAGAAAAAAATAAATAAAATAAAATAAATCTTGAAAAAAAAAAAATATCAGGGGAGCAGATGTGGCTCAAGCAGTTGAGCACCTGCTTCCTACATGGGAGGTCCCAGGTTCAGTTCCCAGTGCCTCCTAAAAACAAGAAAACTAACAACAAGCAAACAAACTAAAAAACCAACTCAGGGGAGTTGATGTGGCTCAGTGATTGAGTGCTGGCTTCCCACATACGAGGTCCCAAGTTCAATCCCTGGCCCCAGTACCTCAAAAAACAACCCCCCCCCCCCCCCAAAAAAAAAAAAAAAAATCACAGAGGCTCCAATCAGGATGGTGGAGTGAGATGCTTCAGGGCTCTGTCCCCATACAGTAGCTTTGAACAACCAGCAAGAACTAGCTGCAACATCTTTCTCAAAGCTTCAGAAAATAGTTAAAGGACTGTAGTAAGTGAGTGCCAAACAAAAAAAAAACCTACTTAAAAATGGTAGGATCTTGCACTCTGCATGGACCCTTCCTCACCCCTTACCAGCCTGGCACATTCCTAGTGCAGATTCCTGCAGATCCCTGGTCCTGGTTCCGGAGGGAGCAGAGTAACCCTCGTGCACATATTGGAAGCATGTATACCTGGCCCAATCTGTCTGGTGGCCTGAGGGACTCGCTGTCCCAGAACTTGCCCTGAACTTGCCCTGCATGTATAAGGCAGCTCACCAAGCTCTCCAACAGAATGCTGTGGCACAGCAGTCTAGTCGTGCTGCCCAGGGCAAGGGATTGCAGGCTGTAGGACATACAGTGTATTGCCCAGGGACCAGGAGGAAACTGTTTCCTAGGGAATAAGGGACATTTGTATCCATGTGAACAGGGAAATTCCTAGGGCCACACATACATGCCTAAGGAAAAACTGATGCACAGAAAGGACCAGGGAGGCTTTTGGCCAGGGGCTATTCTCTAAACTCAGAGTATGGATGAAGAACACTTGTACAAGTCAATCTGTAAAGACTGGGAAAAGTAAAGTTTTCTTACTCCTCCTCTTTTTATTCATTATTTTTAGCTCCTGCCATTCAAGGAAAGCTCTGTTATAACACAAATAGATACAACCTTAAGAAACAGAGGACTCTAAATTCCAGCGACATTAAAATATCAAAATATCCAGCTTTCAATAAAAGGTTATAAAACATGCAAAGAAACAGGAAGCCATGGTCCAGGCAAAGGAGAAAATTAAAGCATTAGAAACCATTAATGAGAAAGACCAAACATGGAATATTCCAGACAAAGACTTAAAAAATGGTCCTAAATGTGCTCAAAGAGCTAAAGGAAAACATGGACAAAGAGCTAAAGGAAATCAGGAAAACAACAGATGAACACAGAGAATATTAATAGAGAGATAGGAATTATGAAAAGGAAACCAACAGAGCTAAAGGCTACAGTAACAGAAATTAAAATTCCCTAAAGGGGTTCAACAGCAGCCTGGAGTTGGCACAAGAAAGAAGCAAGAAAAGTGAACAGAGCTTGAGGTACCTAAGGGACACTATCAAGCATACAAATACATGTACTGTGGGTTTCCCAAAAGGAGAAAAAAGAAATAAAGGGATAAAGAGAATATTCAAAGAAGTAATCACTGGCGGGTAGGTGGATTAGGAAGGGCAGGTTCAAATTCCCAGGGCATGTAACTGTGAATCTTGACATTCCACGGGTCGGGATAGGGTGGTTATCATGGGCCCTGGGGGGCTGGGGGGAAGGGAACAGTCAAGATCTAATGGGGTGTTTGGTGGTCACGGGGAAGGTTTTTCATTACCTTACAGTAATGGACACAGGACATGGTAAATATCAAAATTTTTAAACTGTATCATCTAAAAAAAAAAAAGAAGTAATGATTGAAAACTTCCCAAATTTAACAAAACACACGAATATACACATCCAAAATGCTGAATATATTCCAAACAGGATAAACCCAAACAGACCCACTCCACAGCATATTTAATTAAACTGTTGATTGCCAAAGATAGAGTATTCTGAAAGCTGCAAAAGAGATGGACCATGTCACACAAAAGGGAACCTCAGTAAGGGTAATGCTGATTTTTCTCATCAGATACCATGGAGGCAAGAAGGCAGGGGGATAACATATTTAAAGTGCTGAAAACAACAAAAAAAACCCTGCCAACAAAGAATCCTTTATCCAGCAAAACTGTCTTTCAAAATTGAGAGACAGATTAAGGCATTTCCATATAAACAAAAATTGAGAGTTCATCACCTCTAGACTGGCCCTACAAGAGATGCTAATGAGAGTTCTACAGGTTGAAAGGACAGGACAACTCTAGATGGAAGCCACCTGAAGAAGTAAAGATCTCCTGTGAGGGTAAGGAGATGGGTAAATATAAATGCCAGTACTATTGTATATTTGGTTTGTCTACTTTTTACTTCCTACAGTATCTAAAAGGCAAATGCAAAAAATGTAATGAGAAATCAGTAGTTTTGGACTCAATGTATAAACATGGACTTTGTGACAAGAACTACATACTGGTGGGGATAAAGAGGGATATAGGAATATAGTTTGTGTATACTATTGAAGCTAAGTTTGTATCAAAGCAAAGGAGACTGTTACAGATTTAGGATGTTAAATTTAAGCCCCATGGTAACTGTAAAGAAAATACTGGAGAATATGCAAGATCATAGAGATGGAAAAGAGTTGCCAGGAGTGGGGGACAGGGGAACAAGGAGTTAACGCATAATGAGTGTACTGCAACATAGTGAATGATTAATCTCAATGAATGGCATACTTGAGAGGCGTTGGGATGGGAAGGTTTATATGGTTTATATGTTCCTACAATTAAAAAAAAAGAACTAAATAGACAATGACAATTAAAAGGAAACATATGATTCTAGGGAGTAGATGTGATTTGAGCACCTGCTTCCCACATGGGAGGTCCTGGGTTTGGTTCCCAGTTCTTCCTGAAAAAACAGAAACAAATAACAAGCAAAACAAATGAGAAAACCAACTCAGGGAAGCTGATGTGGCTCAGTGGTTGAGTGCTGGCTTCTGCACATATGAGGGTCCTGGGTTCAATCCCCAGTCCCCGGTTCCCCACCCCCTCCAATATATGATTATAGAGGGAATCTAACAAGGGAGGAGGCTCAAAGGACATTATTGGGATGTGAAAAAATTGGAATATATACTGTATGCTTTATATCAATGTTAAATTACTTGAACTTGATACCTGAATTTAAGGTTTGTTCTTAGGAAAGGCACATGACATTATTAAGTGTTCATGGAGCATGTTGTATACAACCTAGACTCAAGTGTTCAGAAATGGACTGACAGCTAGATAGATGGATAGATAGAATGATATGGAAAATGTGGCAAAATGTTAAAATTGTTGGATATAGGTATGGTTTATATTATTTTTCTAACTGTTCTGGAAATCTCAAAATATTTCAAAATAAAAAGTTAAAAAAATTAATATCACTATTGTGTGAATACCACCAGACAGTGCTCTGAAGACAGGGGCCACGCCGCACTCATCTGTTTCCTTTTCAGGCCCAGCAGTGGCTGTCAAGCAATCTGTTTTCATAAATCCCCACTGAATTTATTTACTTAATCATATTGTATTATCACCAGAAATAGAGCTATTAAGAGCTGCCCAGATCAACACTAAGAGGGGGGCATGATGGCAACACACTTACCAACAAAAAAGGGAAGTCTTTTGGGAAGTAAATTTTACCTGCTTTCCAATTTATAACCGAAATTACATTAATATACTTTTGTAGAATATACTTTCCTTCAGAGGTAAAAGATTAAACCATGAGTCAACGATTCCGATTTCAGTTCAGAAGACATACAAGCAATAAACAGTGAGCTACGAAGAAAATGGCTCTTGAGGAGTTGGTGCACGTGAAGGGTAATATGAATAAAACTGCAAACTACCTCCCACAGCTCTGCATCCACTCAACCACTATGAAAGGAGGCGCTCACACCACCAAACCCACACAGTTTTCTGCAACAATTTGAATGAGCATCTCGAGGAATTAAACCACGGTCCTGCTCTCACCTCAGGTCCCCATAGCCAGCAGGGACTTGGCATTGTAGAGGCCCTGGAATTGATTTGCTGGGTGGATGGGTGGGAGTATAGAATTATAACTCTTCTGGGTTATTATTTTTACAGGCCCTCTATTTGTTGACATTGTTATAGGGATTTTGTTGTTATTGTTGTTTCTAGGACAGATGAGAAAGCAAGCAGATAAAGTGTTTTGGCTTACCTGCCCCCTCCTTTTTTTAATTAAAAAACAAAACAAAACAAAACAGCTTAAGAGAAAATTTGTTTACAAAAGTAGACAAATAGTATAACGAACCCCCATGTATCTAAGTTGAATCCGCATGTACCTATGTTCATCTTCCTTTTAAACTTTTAAAAATATTAGTTTTCTCAAGTTCAAATAAAATTATATGTTTGTTTTATTTAACACACCCCGCTGTTACGTCTTTTCTTTATCAGGCTCTTGCTTCTGGTTCTGGATAATGGCCTATGGTGCAGAAAAGTCCTGTCGTGGGGAGCTTTTTGGAGGGTGCCTAGAGATGACTTACCAATGTTAACTGAATCTTCCCAGTCTTCCAGCACTTCCGTGACAATGAGCACATACACATATGTTCTGTGCTTCCTTTCCTGGTTCTGAAGGGCAGGGAGAAAAGGACAGAGGAAGAGTTTTCCTTAGACAGCTAAGATTATTTAAATGAAACACACTCATGCATGTATTCAGAGGGCTTAGACACAGAGATTCCCTTCACTTTTTATCATTACACAATCATATATGGAATAATGCCAGATGGCCTATTTAAAACATGCCACCCTTGGCTTTACATTTTTTTCCTTATCCCTTCCTTAAGCACAACTTCACAGGAATGCTGTGAGAAGGAAGCTCTTGACCTTTCAAGAAGACACCATTTAATTCAACTAGGTGGAACATCAGAAAGAGAAGAAAGAAAGAGAAGAGATCTCATGCTTGCTGGCCCTATCAATCCGAGCAAGCTGGGCAACTTGCACACTTCTCCTTTTCCGACTAATCCTGGATATCTTTTTTACCTTGATTTCTCACGTCCTTCCACTTTCCTCCAAATCAGTCCCAGAGCCTATATCCCTGTTGCTCCCTCCTTTGCTATTGCTACTTACCTGTACTATTTTTTCTCAGTCTTTACACTTATCTACCCTTCCTCCCACCTTGGAAGAGGAAAGGATGGGAGGAACAAAAATTAAAAGTAATTTTAGATGTTTAGAAGAAGAGACTGGGATTCAAAAAAAGAAAGCATGCTATTCTGTTGTGCTGCTTGTTTAAAAAACTCAATGAAACAGAGATGGCATTTTTCCTAGATAAAATAATGTGGTTATTAATAGGATACCATCTATACCAAAGATGTGAACAGACTTACCTCAAAAATCCCAACTAATCTTCCTAATGTCCCTTTTACTCCAGCCTGAAAAGTGGGGGAGGAAAAAAATTAACACATTGACATTGTTTATATTGCTGGTCTCATTCTGAATCTTCATGAGCAGTTTGTAAAATAGAAATAAAAAACAAAAGGACACAGCTCAGACTCCAGGTCTATGGAGGTTGTAAGAGTGTTTCCCTCAGTGTGACAGACTGATAACAGTAGGGTACATTCTGGGGAAGGAAAACTCTTCTCATTTTCTCCTGGTCTCACTCCCCAGTGTCAACCTGGCCAGAGTGAGGTAATCAAGGCCATGAAGCCATACCAGAGACAGTTTATTAAAGTATTAATGACTTCATTCACTTATTCATTCAGCAAATATGCACTGAAGGCCTAATTTGTGCCAGTTACAGTGTAGGTGCTGGAGGTAAAGAGATGAACAGGCTGGATGTGAGAACCAGGAGATTAGAACTTGTTCTGGGCTGTTGATCCTATGCTGTGGAGAAAGCTCAGACTCTGCAGAAGCTCAGTAAAGCATAAATTAACAAATTGATAAACATGATCATTCTGGAAGTGATAGGTGTTATGACAGAAATGCACAGTGATGTGGTTGACAGAGAGCAACAGGGAGGGGCGGCTTCATGCAGTGTTTAGGCCATCTGAGTATACACTGTCTCTCATCTACCCTTTCATATTTTTCAGATCTGTTTCTCTCTGATGCACTCTAGATGAATTTTTCATCTACTCCAGTTTACCTTCTTTTCAAATGAATGCAGGCTAGAATTATCCCATCTCTTAGCCTGTTTTTTATTTGATTACTATATTTTTCATTTCTACCTGTTTTTACATCTACCTATTTCCATTATGTTCACTTTCGTTTCCATAATTTGGAATTTATGTTTTCATTTACTTTTTGACACCCTGAATATATTTATTTTAGGTTCTTTGTCAGGTCATTCTATAAAATTCATTTCATCTGAAGTGAATTCATGTTCCTCTTGGTGAAGTGTTTACTTTTGAGGCTGATTTCAGCAGGCTCTCCAGAGCTAGGTATTAAAAGTGATAGTTTGGGGTTTGTATTAGTCTGCCAAAGAGGTGCCAAAGAGGTGGCTTTTTGTTTTGTTTTGTTGTTGTTGGCTTTTATAAAGGGTGTTTGGGGTAAAAGCTTACAGTTACAAGGCCCTAAAGAGTCCACCTCAAGGCTGCTTTCTCACCAAAGTCAGATGCCACGTGTTGAAGCAAGATAGTCACTGATCTCTGCAAGGGTCCAGTCATCCCCTCTGGGGTTCCTCTCTCTCAGGGGCAGGCTGGCATAAGGCTTGTCTCTCAGGGGTTCCTCTCTCTCCTGTCACAGGGCTCATTTCTTTCTGGGTCCTCTATAGCTTCTCTTCCTAAGGTCAGCTACAAACTATCAGGAGAATGGCTCTCTCTCCCCTGGGCCCCAGGATAAAAATGACAGAGCTCTCTCTTTTCCCGTGTGTCTTCTTGAGTGTCTTTTTTATATCAGACCCATCAAGGGGGTGAGGACTCAACCTGAGTCACGTCCTACTGACATGGTCAAATCAAAGAAAGCCCTCAAAGCAATCTTAACAAGTAATCTAATCAAGGGCCCCCTCAACTGAATCCAATATAATCAAAGGGTCTCAAACCTGGAAGAATAATTAGTTTACAAACATAATCTTTCTCTTTTTGGGATTCATAAAATAATCTCAAACTGTCACAGGGTTCCTGCTTCAAGGTGCTATCAGAGATATTGCAGAGGTGGCTTTGACTGATCCTTTGTTGTGTGCTGCATGTGTCCTCCTCCTTACCTACCAAAGGCTTTCTAAAAGCCTCAGCTCCTGGTGACCATTCTTGTGCCCCCTGCCTCCAAATCTCAGAAGGGGCATTTGAACACCTCCCCCCCTTACTCTAAGGGGTCCAACCACCGCTGCCTCTGGACTTGAGGCTATGCAGACTGCAATGTCCCCTTGCCATTCTGTGATTCTATTCTGTTTCCGATCCATAGAGGTATTCACTTTGTTTTTGAGTATGTCTGTGTCTCTTTGGCTTTCGCTTTTTATGCTGGGTATTTGGAGCAGAAAAGGTGAGGAAAAGATGAACGCACTGTGCCATCCTACCCAGAAGTGCCTGGGTAATGCTGTAACTTGTTTTCTGTTATTACTGTCATATTATATACGCAATACATTAAAAATTAAGACAAAAATACTTTCTATACACAGTAGGTACTTAATAAGTTTGTAAAGAATGAACAAAAATTTTTAATAAGTACCCTAAAAGTACTTAAGATATATTTAACAATAAAAACAATAGAAGATTTAAAGGCCTGGACTCCTGGGTGAGCTATATTTTGAAATTAATCTTGCTAATTATCTGGCAAACACTTCTTTTCCTTTCTCTTGCCAATATGCCTGCATTCTCCATCGTTTTATATTCATTCTTTTCTCAATGTGGCTTTTAGATAACTTGAATGGAAAATGTCTACCTTTTCTTATTTAAATTGCTTCTCTACATTTTTAGAAATAATTGCCCTCCACTGCCAGCTACAATTAGCTAGGCTATACTTCATGAATTAACCAATGAATTAAGTGGGACAAGGTGGCATGCCAGCCTGGGCTGGAAAGCCAGTTCTGCACTCTGACCCCAGCCAGCCTGCACACGCTCAGATCTACCGAGACGGGTCCCACAGGCTCCTACCACAGGACTCCACTGACAGGGCCTGAGAATGAGGTCACACACAGGGGGTAGAGGGGTAGGGAGGAGGGAGATGGGGTATGGAAAGGTTAGAAAAGATGTAGAGAGGCCATCATTCACCTTTCTCTTCTGCAAAGTGGAGAGAGAGCATTCTTTAGCAGTTATTGTCCAACTAATTTTTTTTTCCCTTAAATCAAAAGTTTAGAAAAGGAAATAATCTCCAATTTTTTTTATTTTTTATTTTTTTTACCGGGAGTTCCCGGGGATGGAACCCGGGTCCCTCCATATGGGAGACGGATGCCCAACCATTTGAGCCACAACTGTCCCCCAATCTCCAAATTTTAAGGGCACAGATCAACTTAATATTATGATAGCAGAATAGGAATTATTTAAAACTTTTGTTTAATAGTACTTTTTGCATTCAACACCAATATATATCTTTGATTAATGTCTATGTCAGAGGCAGGTGGGAAAAATATAAAAGCACCTTTCCTTATGAAATAAATGTGTTCTTATAAAGTTTAGTGTAAATCAAATGATGTTGCCATTTGTACATCAATATTTCAGTGGCATTTATTTTCACTTATAATTAATCTTCAACTTAGAAACTAGTAATAGTTTTATTTGTCCTTTAGTATTTTTTTCAGGTTTTATAGTAATACTAAGGTGATCTACTTGGTAGAATTCTATTTAAAGTGACCGTACCAATGATTCTATGGTAAAAAGAAATATTTACAAATTTTTAAATTTGGGATTTAACAGTTTTCTTAGAAGGAAGCTCTCCTTTATTAAGAAACATTTCAGTTCTTAAAAGCCATAGTGCTGATAAAGAGAAAGATCCTTCACAAGCAAAGATCCTCCAAGACAGTTCACTTTAACATTTTACTTTTTCACATATTCTCCCCGACCCAGATTCCAACTTTCATCTCCTAGCTCTCTCCCAAATGGTGCCACAAGCAATCTGAGAGTCGGTTATTTTTATCTTTCACATGATTGCTGCATGCAGGTCGGGGGAGGTGTCAGGGTCATATCTGACATATATGACCCAGACATTTGATTCAGGGTATATGTAAGTTTGTTCTACTGAGGGTTTATGGGTCTGTTTTTCTCAAAATTGTATGAAAGAAGCTCCAAATCCAGAGAAGGAGTCTTTATTTAAAAGTCAATCTTGGCTAATAATGAGAATTCCAAATAAAATACACATTGCACTTCATTACCACCACAAAGAATTCTGGTTTTGCTGTTTAATTTGGGTGGGCACAAAGTGGAGTACCACCTTCTGAAACAGATTTTCCACTCTCAAGTGGACAGTTTGGCAGATATTTTTGGTTGCCTACCCCACGGTTATTCCCTCTTCTTCCTTGCCACCAGGAAAACCCTGATTCTCTTCAGGGAAGAGTCACGGCAAATTTGGAGAAGGCATGCTTAAGTCAGGCACGGGAATTCTGCTCCCCTCTGCTGTGACTGGCTTGGGGGTGTTGCCTGTGACCCAGTTCTGGCCAGTGACCCCCAAGAGGAGTCTTCTTGGGGATTCTGGGGAAGATTTTACACCATGATAAAAAGACTTGTACAAGAAGAAACCCTACTCCTTCTTGTCAGGTAGGAATCTGAAACTTGGAGCTGCTACAGTCATCTTGTGACCATGTGGGGAAGGCCAAGAGAATCAATGAGAAACTGACCCAAAGCCCTGTCTCTGTTGCGCTGCTATGAAATAACTCAGTAACTGGTAACTTCTGGACTTCTTACGTGAGAAAAATAATCAGTGCTGTTGAAGCCACTTTTAGTCAGGTATTATTTATGTTATTTGAAGCTGAACGCCTCCTACAACTTCCCTTCCTTTGTTTAAAAGGTAGCTCTCTGAGGAAGACTGAGTGTCCCTCAACAAAAATTCTGGACACTTAAGAGAGCTGTAGGATAAAAGCTTCCTCTATTAAAAGTAATAAGCCCAGTCCCAAAAGGAGCTCAGGGGAGCAATTCTAATGCAAGTGCCTGTTATGAGGAAGCTCATTAACAAAAATACATGGTCTTCATCGCATAGAACTTTCTGACACCCATCAAACTTAACAATTACAGAAAGAAGGAATCAGTGTTAGGTAGATGGAAGTAGATAGGAAGCCAGTGTAGGTTCTGTGTAATCCTATCACGTTTTTTTTTTTTTAATGTGGCATTTCAAACATCAGAAAAGTAAAGAAAATAATAAACATTCATGTCCCCATTAGCCAGTTTTGCCAAATATTCACGTTATTTTGAATATGATTTTTTTAAGAAGTAAAACACTACTACTATACCTGATGCCCCATTTTGTACACCCCACCCTCTGCCAAAGGTAACTTAAAGTTGGTGTTAAGCATTCTCTTGCATGTTTTTATACTTTTCAAATTAGGTATGTATCCAATATTAAGAGTATATAGTATTTTCTGCATTTTCTCTACTGAATTAAAAACAAAACAAAACACAATGGACCATACTGAAAATGTCTTCTGTAACTTTTTCTTATGTTTTAGTTTTAGCTATATTGATACATGCAGTTCTAGTTAACTCATTTTAACTGTTGAACAGTAATCTATTTTAGGAATATACCACAATTTATTATTCCCTTGGTAGACATTTAGCCCTGCTATTTATAAAAAATGCTACAAAAAACCCTCTTGTAGATTTTCTTGTCATGTGTGAGACTTTCTCTTAAGATCTATATTGAAAGTCAAATTTCCGAGTCTCAGGGTATAACACGTCTAATTTTCTCTAATGTCATCAAATTGTTCTCTGCAGTAGGTTATCTGCAGAAATGGCTGCAATTCCGTACTTCTCTCTGTATGCATGTCCTTTGAAATGTGATTTTGCCACACTTCCTATTAAGTGGTAGGATCTATATCCCTTCATCCAGGCTGGCCTTTGATTTGCTTTGGCCAATAGAATGCAGTAGAAGGATGGTGTACCAGTTTCAAACAAGGCCTCAAAAGGCCTTGCAGCTTCTGCACTCTCTGCTGGTACTGTGCCACTGCCATGTGAATAAGCCTGAGCTAGCCTCCTACAAGATGAAAGCCCATAGCTGTCCAGTGACACTATCACACAGCTGCCTATAGCCAACTAACCTCCAAACCATGGGAGAGGCAGCCACGATCAGCAGAACCACCCAGTTGATCCATGGGCTTGTGAACAAAAATAATTACTTACTATTTTAAGCCACTTAGTGTTTTGTATATTTTTAATTTTTAGAGCAGTTGTAGGTTTACAGAAAAATCATGCAGAAAGTATAGAGTTCCCCAAAACTACTCTCTCACACTCAGTTTCCCCCACTATTAAGATTTTTCATTAGTAGAGCGCTTTTGTTACTATTATGAAACAATATTATAATTGTCCTATTAACTTTAGCCTACTATTTACATTAGGGTTCACTGTGTTTTACAGTTCTATGGTGTTTTGCTTTTATTCTGTATTAACTTACATAAAACCTAAATTTTCCATTTTATCCCTTGTATTAGTCAGCCAAAGGGGCACTAATGCAATATACCAGAGATTGGTTGGTCTTTACAAACGGTATTTAATTTGGGGTACAAGTCCACAGATACCAGGTCATAAAGTGTTAAGTTTCTTCTCTCACCAAAGTCCACTGCCACGTGTTGGAGCAAGACAGCTGCCAACGTTTGCCAGGGTTCAGGCTTCTTGGGTTCCTCTCTTCCCGGGGCTGCATTTCTCTCTGGGCTTAGCTTCTCTGTTCCTCCACAAGGTCAGCTGTAGACATCAGGCGAACCGTTCTCTTCTCCTGGGGCCTTCTCTCCAACATCAAAACTCCAATATCAAAACTGCTTCTCAAAAACTGCTTCAACTCTGTTCTTGCCATGCCTTTTATATTTGATTCCCCACCCACCAAGGGGTGGGGCTCAATGCCCTACTGACGTGGCCCAGTCAATGCCCTAATCATAACTTAATCATGCCCAGATTAACAGATCAGTTTTCCAGCATGATCCAATTATATTTTTCGAATTCATAATTACATCAAATTGCCAAACAACTACATCCCTTTCCAAATATACAATTCAGTGGTGTTAATTTATATTCACAAAGTTGTGCATCCATTGTTGTCATCCATTGCTAAAATGTGTTCATCACCCCAAACAGAAACTCTGTACCAACTAAACATTGACTCCCTACCCACCCCTCAACCCCTGGTAACCTGTATTCTGAGTTTCTGACTTTATGAATATACATATTATGCTTATTACATATAGTGAGATCATACAGTATTTTTCTTTTTGTGTATGGCTTATTTCACCCAACATAATGCATTCAAGGTTCATCCATATTGTTGCATGCATCAGAACTACTTTCATGTTATGACCAAATAATATTCCCTTGTATGTATTTACCATATTCTGTTTATCTGTTGATGGGCACTTGGGTTGTTTCCACCTTTTGGCAATTGTGAACAATTAACTGCTATTAACATCAGTATGCAAAATATCTCTTCAAGTCTCTGCTTTTATTTCTTTTGGGAATATACCTAGAATTAGGACTGTCAGGTCATATGGTAATTCTATATTTAATTTTCTGAGGAATTAGCAAACTGTTTTCCACAGTGGCTGTACCATTTTACATTCCCAACAACGATGTACAAGTGTTTCTATTTCTACACATCGTGTCCAACACTTGTCATTTTCCTTTTTTTTTTTTTTATTTTTTAAATAGTAGCTGTTTTAGTTTCCTATGCTGCTCAAGCAAATACCATGAAATGGATTAAACAATGAGAATTTATTTCCTTATGGTTTTGAGGCTAAAAGAAAGTTCAAATTAAGGCATCATCAAGGCAATGCTTTCTCCCTGAAGACTGTGGCATTCTAGGGCTGGCTGCTGGCAATTCTTGGTCTTTAGCTTGCCACATGGCAATGCACTTGACTTTTCTGTTCCCTTCTGGGTTTCACTGATTTCAGCCTCTTGCTTCTATGGCTTTCTCCAAGTGTGTCTGAGTTTCACTCTGCTTATAATGGATTTAGACTCCTCCTGATTGAGGTGGGCCACACTTCACCTGAACCTCAGAAAAAGGTCCTACTTATATGGGTTCACACCCACAGGAATGGATTAAATTTTAAGATCATGTTTTTTTTTGGGTACATACAGCTTCACACCACCACAGTAGCCATTCTAGTGGGTGTGGATCTCATTGTGGTTTTCATTTGCATTTCCCTAATGGCTAATAATATTGAGCATCTTATCATGTGTTTATTGGCTATCTGTGTATCTTCTTAGGAGAAAATGTCTATTCAAGTTTTTCCCCATTTTTTAATTGGGTTGTCTTTTTGTTAGTGAATTTTTTATATATTATGGATATTAGGTGCTTATCAGATATTCCAAATATTTTCTCCCATTCTGTAGGTTGTCTTTTTACCTTCTTGATAAGTCCTTTGATGCACATTTTTTTTTCTTCTTTTGTTGCTGTCCCATTTACCTAATTTTTCTTTTGTTGTTTGTTTTTTTTGGTATAGTCAAAGAAATCTCTATCTAATACAAGGTCCTGAAGATGTTTCCCTATGTTTTTTTTCTAGGAGTTTTATAGTATTACTTCTTATATTTAGGCCTTTGATCCATTTTGAGTTGATTTTTGTATATGGTGTGAAGAGGGGTCTACCTTCATTCTTTTGCAGATGGCTATACATTTCTCCCAGTTGTTGAAGAGAGAATTGTTTCCTGTGAGTGGACTTGGTACTCATGGGTCCAGAGACTCCAGAACAGATTTATGGATATTATTCTGTTTTACTGATCTCATTGTATATTTATATACTAATATCATATGGTCTAAACTAGTATAGCCCCCCCCTCAAAAAATAAAAACAAAACAAGAAACACACTATATATATAAACTAGTATAGCCTTATCTTAATACCTGGAAAGGGAGTCGCCCTTTTCCATTCTCCTTTTTTAAAAAATTTCTAAGCCATAATTGTACCTTTATTCTTCAGTATGAATTTCAAAAATTAGTTTTTCATATCTCTTGAAAAATCCTTTTGGGATGATTTTTATGAGTAAATTTTTAAATTAATTTTGAGAAAACATATAATTTTACAATATTCAAGCTTCCCACCCAAGAACAGACCATATGTATCTCCATTTACTCAGGTGTGATTTGATTCTTTCAACAGAGTTTTATTATTTTCATTATAAAGACCTTAGTTGATTAGTCTATAGCAAGGTATTTTAATTTTGCTGCTATTGTGAGTGTATTTATATTTTAAATTACAGTTTTGAATTGATTACTGCTGGTTTAAAGAAATATTACGGGGTTTTGTATATTAACCTTATATCCTGAAACTTCTCTAAGTGCTCTTATTTGTTCACTTAGTTTCTGTTGCTTTTGTTTGGTTTTCGAGGTTGATGATAATACCATCTGCAAATAATAACAATCCTGTTTTTCCCTTCTGAACCTTTATAATTTGTGACTAGAACCCAAGTTTAATATTAAATGGCGGCATGACAGCATCACTGCCTTATTGCTATCATGGGAATGTTTTGAAAATTTCAAAAAAATGATGTTTGCTGTAGGTTTTATTAGACACTCTACCTGCAGTTTTTATGATGAATGGGTGATGAAATTTTTTTTTTTTTTTTAAAGATTTTATTTATTTATTCATTTATCCCCCCCCTTGCTGCTTGTGCTCGCTGGGCCAGCCAACCACGCCATGTGGGTGGGCCTGCCTTCACCAGGAGGCCCCGGGAACCGAACCCAGGGCCTCCCATATGGCAAATGGGAGCCCTACTGATTGAGCCACAGCCGCCTCCCTGGGTGATGAATTTTAAATAATTTTTTCTTCTTATTGAGATGATCATTTTTTCTCTTTTCATCTCTCAATGAAGTAAATTACATACATAAATACATTTTCTAAGATCGAACTGTCCTTGTATTATTGGGATAGTCCTGTTATATGATGTTCTGATAAAGCATCAGATTCTATTTACTCTTATACTTTGTCTAGGATTTGTGTATACATGTTCATAACAGAGAATGTATTGTTCTTTTCTAGTTTTAACTATCAAGATCAGAGGTCAGCTAACTATGGTCCATGAGCCAAATCCATCCTGCCACCACTTTTTGTAAATAAAGTTTTATTGTAACAGAGACCATATAGCTTGCAAAGCCTAAAGTAGTTACTATCTGGCCCTTAACAGAAAAAAAAAAGTTTGCTGATCTCTGATCAAGATTACACTAGGCTTACAGAAGTATAGATATCCTTCTCTGTAGCTATCTTCTTTAAGATAATGTATGTTTCTCAAAATTTGGGTAAAATTCATCTATAAATCAGTCTGAGTCTGTTGGTTTTTGGTAGCGAGGGGGGTGATTATCAATTTATTTAAGGATTAATGAACTATATAGTTTTCCTACATTTCTTAAGTAAATTGGATAATTAATTTTTTCTAGAACAGTTTTACAAAAGTTTTAAAGGTGTTTTGTTCATAGCTCTTCATAGCATTCTCATAATTTAAAAATTTCTAATATATTTACAGTTATTTCCTTTTTTTGTGTTTGTTTCTTATTTGCTCCTTCTCTTTTATTTCCTTTATCACTCTTGCCAGAGGTTTTGTCTATTTTATTATACAAATAAAAATAACCCACTTCTGGTTTGTTGATCATTTCTACTTTTACCTTTTAATTTCTGCCTTTTTTGCTAGGTATTTGTTCTTTTACTTCCTTTGGATTTACTCCCCCACCCCCCCACCCCCAGTTTCTTGAATTGATTGCTTAGTTTATTTAACATCTATTTTGCTCTCTATTATAAGCATCTAAGGCTTAGAGATCTGACTGAACTGCATCTCATAAGTTATGAAATGCAGCACTTATATAGCTGTTTAGTTCTATCTGCTTACTAATTTCTATTGTGACTTGTGCTTTACCTCATAGATTATTTAAAATAGAAAATTTTTTTTTCAAATACATGTTTTTCTCTCTTTCAAGCTAGCTAAAATTGATTTCTTATTTTACTGCATTATATCAGAGTCTATATGGTCAATAATATTAATGCTCTGGAATTTTTTATACCCCCTGTCCTGGTTTGAGTCTTTTGTGGACCCCAGAAAATTATGTTTTTGAGCTAAACCATTCCTGTGCATGTGAACCTATTTATGTTAGATTCAGTTAAGGGATCTTTTGATTAGATCACTTTTGATTAAATTGCTTTAATTAAGGGCCTTTGATTAGACTGTGGGAGCCAGGGTGGGTCCTCATCCTTTTACTGGAGTCTTATATAAACTGAGAACTGAAAGCAAAGACACAAAGAGAAAGAGAGCTGCCATTTTACCCTGCCATGTGAAAGATGAGTCTAGCTACAGAAAGAGAGAGAAAACCCTGAAAGGCTGAGAGAGGCTGGAGGTGCACCAGCCGAGCAGCTGAAGCTAAAGCAAGGAGGCCCAACAGACTGCCATAAGATGAACCATGTGCCCAATGGCCTACAGCTGAGCTCAGGGAGAAAGTGAACTTGGAGTAGAAGACAGAGACTGGTCGCCATTTTGCCTTGCCACGTGGCAAGAGTGCAGGATCATGAGCAGCCAACCTTCGGTGAGACATCTCTAATGATGCCTTGATTTGGACATTTTCACAGCCTTGGAGCTCTAAGATTTTACCCTAATAAATTCCCATTATAAAAGCCAACCCATTTCTGGTATTTTCCTCAGGCAGCCCTTAGCAAACGAAAACACTTCCTTTATGGCCTAATATAGTTATTTTTAATGATCGTTCCACATGTGCTTGAAAAATTGCATATTCTTTCTTAAATGTGAGGTTATTTCTTGATACAGCTATTTGATCAACCCTAGGCTAATGGTATTATTCAGCTCTTCTATTTTCCTATTTGCTGCATTTTCTATCAGTTTCTAAATGAAGTGTTTTAATTTCTTCAATATGGCTACAGATTTGACAACTTTTCCTATATTCTTAGAGTTAATCCATTCTTGTGGGTGTGGACCTATTGTAGGTGGGACTTTTTTTTTTTTTAAACTATATTTTTTATTGAAGTATATCATTCATATATGAACATATATAAACAATAAGTGTAAAGGTTGTGAACTTACAAAATAAACGTGCATAACATCATACAAGGGGTCCCATATATCACCTCTCTACCAACACCTTGCATTGTTGTGATACATTTGTTACAAACTATGCAAGAGCATCATCAAAATATTACTACTGGGGGGGTGGGGTGGATGTGGCTCAAATGGTTGGGTGTCTGTCTCCAAAAAGGAGGGACCTGGGTTCAATCCCCGGGACCTCCTAGTAAAATAAAAAAAAATAATAAATAAAATAAAAAAATTACTACTAATCACAGTCCATATTTTACATTTGGTGTATTTTTCCCCCAACCCATACTTTTTTTTTTTTTTTAAACACTTAAAATATATATATATATATTTGTATATTGTGTTAGCATACATATAACATAACATTTCCAATTTTAACCACTTTCAAGTATGCAAAATATATTTTTATTACAGAGGTAGTGAACTTCCAAAGCAATCAAGGACATGTGTAGAATTCCTATACAACGTAACCAGTTCACCAACACACCACATCGTGGTGGAGTATTTGTTACAGATTATGAGATAATATCATCAGACTATTACCACCAACCATGGTCCATAGCATACATTTGGCACACTTTTTCCACACCCCGCTCCCCATTATCAACACAGTGTATCTTTGGTATTGATGCAAGAATATTATAGTATTTGCTGTTAACCACAGTCCATAAGTCACATCAATTATATTTTTCCCACGCTTCCCCATATTCTCAGTAGGTAGGACTTTTTGATTAGGTTCCTTCAGTTAAGGCATGGCCCAGGGTGGGTCTTAATCCTCTTACTGGAGTCCTTTATAAATGGGATGAATATGGAGAGAAGAGAGAGAAAGCCAGAGAGAAGAGAAAGCTACAGAAGCCAGAAGCTGAAAGCAACAAAACTCAGAAGAAAAGGGAGAGCCCAGCAGACACTGTCATGTGCCTTGCCATGTGACAGAGGAGTCCAGGATCACCAGTTGCCAGGCTCTGGGGAGAAAGAATCACCTAATGATGCTTTAACTTGGACATTTTCACAGCCAACCCATTTCTGGTATAGTTTTTGGCAACCTAGTACACTATACCAGCAAGTCAGACAGAATTGTAGCCCTTAAAATTTATTTCCTGTGTATCAAGCACAGGAAAGTGCTATACCCTTTTTGTAAATTCACTAAATTAAAAGGAAGCTGTTAATGGCACCTCAGCCAGATAAAATAAGACTTGTCCAGATCCAGGGGCTGTTGGTAAATTTGGTGACTGTAGAATCCCTAGGGGTTAGGGTTGCATTTTGTATTTTTTGAAGCCACTGTGAATAGTACTGGAGTCAACACAAGTTAAGTTGTGGATATTATTTCCTAATGACTAAAAATCCTTTCCTGGCATGTGGATTTGGATTGGAAAGCAAATACAATTGTTCTGGAAGAGTCTTCTGGATTCAATTCATTCAGCAGAAAGCAACTGGCTCCTATCCCAGTAATTCAGCCTCTAGTCAGGGTTTCAACACAAACGAGCTCTAATATAGTACTATACTCTTCAACAGGGTAGATTCTTATCTCTACACTAAGCCAGGGAGTTAATTATTTATCAATGAGTGGCATTCAATTATGTGTTATAATGCAGACAGCTAATTTAAGTAAAAAGATAATCCTTTCTTTTATTTCAGTTTTTAAAAAAATAGTTGAAATGATAGTTTAGGGATAGCTATTCGCCATAAAAGTGAGCTAACTACAAGGTATCTTTAAATTAGGCTCTGCTAGTAAGTTTAAAATATCAGTTCTTTGACTAAATAGTGATTCTTTTTAAAAGTTGCTGGTGTTTAAGATAAATCTATGGGAAGCGGCTGTGGCTCAATCAGTGGGGCTCCCGTTCGCCATATGGGAGGCCCCGGGTTCGGTTCCCGGGGCCTCCTGGTGAAGGCAAGCCCGCCTGCGCGGCGTGGTTAGCTGACCCAGCGAGCATAAGTAGCAAGGGGGGGATAAATGAATAAATAAATAAAATCTTAAAAAAAAAAAAAAAAAAAAAAACTACTAAAAAAAAAAAGATAAATCTACCTAAAGATGGCCTATTGGCAATTTGGGGAGAAGAAGGGGGTATATATATTGAAAGTAAGGCACCCCTAATTAGTATCTTAGATAATTAGCTTAGAGAAATAAAAACATTTATACCTTTACTTTAGAGTAAAAGGGAAAAGGAGTATTAATTTTTTTTTTTTTTTTTTTTTTTAAAGATTTTATTTATTTATTCATTTATCCCCCCCTTGCTGCCTGCGCTCGCTGGGTCAGCCAACCACGCCGTGCTGGCGGGCCTGCCCTCACCAGGAGGCCCTGGGAACCAAACCCGGGGCCTCCCATATGGCAAACGGGAGCCCTACTGATTGAGCCACAGCCGCTTCCCTGTATTAATTCTAAAAATAAAATATAACTTAATTTTAAATTTTAGTGGGAGACTGACTATACATATTTACCTCCTCTCCTTCCCAAGACCTAAAATGTAAGTAGAGGAATAAGAGGACTGGAAGGGGGTTATCAGAAGACAGGAAATTTCATTTTTAAAAAATCCCAAAAGATACAAAGTGAGGAATGAGGGTTGAGAGATGAAGAAACACAAAGGAAGCCAGCTCAGCTCCCTGATTCTGGGGGGGTTCCAGGTTGGGATATGGCAGGAGCACAAATGGTGGGAGAGACAAGGGGACTTGAAAGCCAAAGGTCTGAATACTAGTTATCCCCATACATGGAGAATGGCCCAGAGCCAGGCACCTATTCTTTTTTTTTTTTTTTTTTAAGATTTTATTTATTTATTCATCCATCCCCCCCCTGCTGCTTGCGCTCGCCGGGCCCGCCCCCACCAGGAGGCCCTGGGAACCGAATCCGGGGCCTCCCACATGGCAAACGGGAGCCCCACTGATTGAGCCACAGCTGCCTCCCAGGCACCTATTCTTATACAACTCTGTGGGCTCTAAACTGAAACACAAAAATAGAAAAATTGTGAAGAACTACTTCAGCATGTATGAGCATAAATACCCTAGAGTAAAGTCCTTCTACTGCAACATTTTACAAAGCCTGTAACATGATAGCCCCACTTCCCCCCACTTCACCCTACAGTGGAAAGGTAGAGTCAACAGGAACCACCTACATACGCAGAGCTTCCATGGAGTGCTGCTACTGCCTCAAACCTAACTGTGATGGGAAAACCACGGATTACCAGACATCCAAAGAAAGTTGCCAAAGGGAAAGTAATCAAAATAAACAAACCAGAACGGTCTCTGGATGAAACAGAAATGCAAGGAACAGAAAAAAACTTGGGAAAAACTAATTATTATCCTTAAAGAAATCTGAGAAGCTACTGCATCCTAAACAAGAACAACATGGTATGTAAAAGCAATCAAGAATAAAATAGTTATCTTAGAATAAAAAATGTGATTGCTGGGGAGTGGATGTAGCTCAGTGGTTGAGTGCCTGCTTCCCATGTACGAGATCCTGGGTCCAATCCCCTGTACCTTCTTAAAAAAAAAAAAAAGTGATAGCTGAAATAAAGCATTCATTAAAAGATAAGCCAAAGAAACCTCCCAGAACAGAAGACAAAGAGATGAAAAAAAGATGACAAGAAAACATTACAGGCAAAAAAGGCTCATTCTAGGGAATTTAAAACCTAATTAATATAAACTCCATGCCTATCACTGAAAAACTTCTAAGCCCCAGGGACAAAGAGAGAAAAAAAATCGGGTCATTTCCAAAGTAATAAGAACCAAACTGGTACCAGACTTATTATCTCAACACTGATATTTTTAATTCTAAGGGAAAATGACCTTCAATCAAAAATTCTACTCAAAGAAACCTTCAAAGTGAGGCCATGAAGGTATAAAATAAGAAATAAGATACTTCCGGGAAGATGGGGGACTAGTAAGACACGGGAATCTCTTCTCCAGAAAAATAGCTAGAGGACAGGCTGAAACAGCCCCGAAAAAGATCTTCTAGGGTTTAGGACAGCAGGTGAAGGCTGCACACCACCCAGAGGAGAGAGGAACAAAAGAGGGAAATCGCAACGACAGAACCAGAACTGTGAGTTGGAACTAGCAGCTTCTGCTGCTGCCGGCACCCTCCCACACACTCTTTAGAATTCTCGGGCCTCTGGGCCTGCCACCACAGACAAAGGGGGCTCTAGGGATCTACCACTCCCGGAAAGGGGAGAGAGAGGGACACAGCCTTAGGCTGACTCAGGTTCTGTCCTGCAAATTTGGGCTGCGGAACCCCATGGACCCTTCCACATGGTGGTTTGCCCTGGGAGCCTAGGAAGGACTAGAGAACTACAAGTGCTGGAGAGGATGTGGAGAGATAGAAACACTTCTTCACTGTTGATGGGAATGCAGGATGGTTCAACCACTATGGAGGACTGTTTGGCAGTTCCTAAAGAAGTTGAATATAGACTTGCCACATGACCCTGCAATACCACTACTGGGTATATACCCAGAAGAACTGAGAGCAGTGACACGAACAGACATCTGCACACCGATGTTCATAGCCACATTATTCACCATTGCCAAAAGTTGGAAACAACCCAGGTGTCCATCAACAGACGAATGGATAAACAAACTGTGGTCTATTCACATGATGGAATATTATGCAGCTGTAAGAAGAAATGAAGTCATAAAGCATATGGCAACATGGATGAACATGGAGGACATTATGTTGAGTGAAGCAAGCCAGACACAAAAGGACAAATACTGTATGAATGCGTTGCTATGAACCAAATATATTGTGTAATATATTGTTTGATTAAAAAAAAAAAAAAATTTATATGTATCCATTACATTTAATTGAGAAATGTATATATTTATTCATCTGTGTTTACTTTTTAGTTTTTAATTGTTTATATTTTCAATTATTAAATGTACAAAATAAAGTTTAAAAAAAAAGGTTAAAAAAATAAAAAAAAGAAATAAGATATTTAACTACTGTGCAATTTTTTCTTAGGAAATTACTTAGGGATGTATTCTGGCAAAATGAGGGAATAAGTTAAAAAAATGGAAGTCAAGGTCTCTAGGGACCAAAGGATCCATCTTTAGGAGAGCTGCAGAACACTTCCAGGAATAGGTTCAAAGCAAGTCTGAAAGGACCTGCTTCAAGTCTGGAAGGACCTGCTTCAAGTCTTCAAGGTCTTCTTGAAATCAGGATATCAATGACAGAATATATAGTATTGCTTGGAAACAAATGGGAAATACAAAAAGGACAGAATTCAAGCAAGAAAATAATCACAAATCCAGAAAAAATATACTTCAGATATAAAGCAAATTGAAAAGTGACATGATTTCTATAACAATTGACAGAAAAGAGGGAGGAGGAGGAGGATGAGGAGAAGGGTACATTTGAACTTGAGCCTAGGAACATTATTTTCCTCTGAATGTCATAGGAATTAGGACACTGAAACCACTGAAAAGGAGATAATCAGCACATTACTTGGCTCTGCAATGAACAACATTTATATAAGTATCATAATATTATGTTCATTGCTTTTCAAAGTTTAGAATCAACTGTCCACAGAAAACAACTCTGGTAAGAGAACAGAACGTACATGTTTTCAGTATTGACAATGTAAAAAAAATGATTCAGGTGATGCAGAATAAAGAGGTAAGAGAGAGAGGATGGAGGTAGAGCTAAGGTCCTCATCTAACAAAGACAGGAGACAAGAGTGAATGGAACAAGAAATTGAAAATAGTGATATATTATTGGGGGGAAGAGGGAAAGGAGTAGTGTGAGTGAACTACATTCCCACATATATAACAAAATCAAAAGACAGTAAATGAATAATGCAGATGGATCAAGATATACCAACATAAACATATTATGAAGAGATATGGATATCATCACCAAAAGAACTAAACACTGGGAGGTAAAAATGGTGATGGGAAGGTGTCTAGCAAGGAAATATTTCTTTTCATTCTAAGTCTTTCATTTCAGTCCCAGTTTATTTTTGAACCATGTGCCATGCAAAAATATTATTTTGATACAAATTTAGAACTCAAAGGGAAAAAAAAGCTATCTTTAAAAAAAAAAAAAAAGCATTCTAGACTGCCTACCCCATATATTTGACTCCTTCAAATTCTTAATTTCCCTCAGTAATAACCAACATACACAAAACATAGAGTTTTGGCAGATGACTGGACAGGTAAGAGTGAAGTGAATGGGAGCATCAACAAGAAGAGATGAAGTCAGTGAGAAAAGTAAAGAGTCCTCTGCCCTAGACTCCCTCAACACTGCACCCATGCACCCCAACACACACATACACAGAGCCCTACTAAAATCCACATACTTGAAGCAGGGATTGAACAGTCTGCAGAACTCTAATCCTGCAGTGTACAGAAGATTTATCAGTTTACAAAGAGTGGGCTTGGCAGGCTGGTTAAGTGTGAGTCACTGCTGAGGCAGACAAGCTGAAGAAAAAGCAGTCACAGCCATGAAGAAAGATGGTTCCTAAAGAAAAGTTCCACACTCACTGGAAGAGAATATCAGTTACAAATACTAAAGAAACCCAACTTCACTCTAAGAAGGAACACTCAGAGAAAAGTCAAACATATGAAAAGACAGTCATTCAAAAGAAAGAAACCAATCTGATAATCCACACAATTCTGTATGATTATAAAAGGAAAAACCCTAATTCTTATTCTATAACATCCAAGAGGACAATGCAACTAGAAAACCATGGCAAGATGTCACAAATAAGGAGCAACTTGAAAACAAAAGAGTTCTTAAATAATATAACCATGATTAACAAACTAGTAACCTCAGGGAAGGAAATGATTAGTTGATCTGGATACAGCCAAGAAATTTGAAGAATTCTACCAGCACTCCAAATAAGAACACAGAGTTCAAAATTATGAGAAAAGACAAGAAAATACACTATGAGTTTTAGCAGAAGATACTGGAATTGATGGAAAGGCAATAAATGGAGGAAAAAGGAAGAAAATTTCCTTAAGCTAAGGAAGGATTTGAGTCTTTGTATCAAAAGGGTTCACCAAGCATGAGATGCCAGTGAAATTTCTAAGTTTCAATGGCATAACAAAAATAAGAAGAAATAAGGCAGTATAATAAAAGATGACAAGACTGTGGTTAACAGTACAAATATGAGTGTTTTCATGAACTGTAACAAATGTACAATACAAATACATAGCATTAATAATGGGGGAGAGGAAACTTCTGGGAAAATGGCAGACTAGTAAGATACAGTAATCTCTTCTCCAGAAAAATAGCTAGAGGACAGGCTGAAACAACCCCAAAAAAGATCAGCTAGGGTTTAGGACAGCAGGCGAAGGCTAGACACTGCCCAGAAGAAGGGAAATGGCCATGACAGAACCACGATAGAACCATGAGTTGAAACCAGCGGCTGCTGCTGCCAGCACCCTCCCCCCCACCCCCACCACATAGAGACAATTTAGAATTCTCGGGCCTCTGGGACTGTGACTACAGACAAAGGGGGCTCCAGGGATCTACCACCCCAGGAAAGGGGAGAGAGAGAGAGAGAGAGACACAGCCTAAGGCTGACTTGGCTTCTGACCCACAAATTTGGTCTGCTGTGTCCCAAGAGCCCTTCCAGGCCAGTGGGGTTGCGCCACTGTTTGCCTTGGAGCCTGCAAGGGTTTAAAGATATACAAACCTCCCAATCTCCTCCTCTACTAAAAAGAACTGATGGTTGAGGACTCAGAGGGGAGTGGAAATATTTCCTAGTAGGGAAAAGGGAGGCAGCTGCCAGAGAAGGCTTGAAAACTGTCTCAGAGAAAAAAATTTTTTTTAAACATTTTTTAACTTTATTTTGTACATTTAATAATTGAAAATATAAACAATTAAAAACTAAAAAGTAAACACAGATGAATAAATACATTTCTCAATTAAATGTAATGGATACATATAAAAAATTTTTTTTGAATCAAACAATATATTACACAATATATGTGGTTCATAGTAATGCATTCATACAGTATTTGTCCTTTTGTGTCTGGCTTGCTTCACTCAACATAATGTCCTCCAGGTTCATCCATGTTGCTATATGCTTTATGACTTCATTTCTTCTTATAGCTGCATAATATTCCATCGTATGAATAGACCACAGTTTGTTTATCCATTTGTCTGTTGATGGACACCTGGGTTGTTTCCAGCTTTTGGCAATGGTGAATAATGTTGCTATGAACATTGGTGTGCAGATGTCTGTTCGTGTCACTGCTCTCAGTTCTTCTGGGTATATTTTTAATTACAAGGTTCCTAGCTTCCAGACAGGAAGCTGTATCACATTGATCTGGTCTGTGTTGCAACAAATACACTCCCACCAGGCAGTGAATTGAGAGCTGCCAAAGAGCGCCATCTCCTGGCAGACCAAGAAAGTACATGCAAGAAAATTAAAAATAAGTAGAAGAGGCTTTTTCCGGCCTCTATAGACTACCTACCCAAGGCCCAGGAAGCGACTCTACAACCAATTACTGGGTCCAGTGCCCTCTTTTGAGCAACCAGCAGGACAATCTTAACAATCCAGGTTAAGCCAAAAATCAAAGAGCAGTGGGAACCCACAGCCTCCTGCCATTAAATCCCTACAAAAGAGGAAGAAATTGAGCATCTGAGTAAACTACATCCTAATCAGATGCCTAGATATCAGCAAAAAATTATAAGCAATACTAAGAAAATAGAAGACATGGCCCAAGAAAAGGAATACATCAAAACCAGAGAAGAGATGTAGGATTTGAGAGAACTAATCAGTGAGATGTGCACAAATTTATAAAATCAAATTAATGAGTTGAAAGACAATATAGTTAAAGAGATAAATGACATCAAGAAGACACTGAGCAAATGCAAAGAAGAATCTGAAATCCTGAACAGAAAAGTAACAGAGCTCATGGGAATGAAAGACACAATAGGTGAGATCAAAAACACATTTGAGGGGGTCGGATGTGGCTCAACTGGTTGGGCGTCCGTCTCCCATATGGAGGGACCCGGGTTCGATCCCTGTGGACCTCCCGGTAAAAAACAAACAAACAAACAAACAAACAAACAAAAAAAAACCACATTTGAGGCATACAACAGCAGACTCAAAATGATAGAAGAAAGAATAAGTGATACTGAAGACAGAACAGCTAAAATTGAAGAGAACAAAGAACAGAGAGAGAAAAGAATGGAAAAAATTGAGCAGGGGCTCAGAGAGTTGAATGACAACACAAAACAACATACGTGTCATGGAAGTTCCAGAAGGAGAAGAGAAGGGAAAAGGGGCAAAAAGAGTATTTGAGGAAGTAATAGCTGAAAATTTCCCAACTCTCACAAAAGAAATGAACTTACATGTCCAAGAAGCACACTGTACCCCAATCAGAACAAATACAAATAGACCTACTCCAAGACACACACTACTCAGAATGTCAAATGTCAAAGATAAAGAGAAAATTCTAAGAGCAGTAAGGGAGAAGCAAACCATCACATACAAGGGGCGTCCAGTAAGATATAGTGAAGATTTATTCAGAAACCATGGAGGTGAGAAGAGAGTAGTATGATACAATTAGGAAACTGAAAGAGAAAAACTGCCAGCTGAGAATTCTTTATCCAGCAAAACTGTCCTTCAAATATGAAGGTGAGTATAAAATGATCACAAACAAACAGAAACTAAGAAATTTTGCAAAAAAGAATCTACTCTTTGCAGGAAATTATTAAAGGAAGCCTTCGAACCTGAAAGAAAAAGACAGGAGAGAGAGGCTTGGAGGAGAGTATAGAAG